>JAOWBL010000019.1:1220201-1231178 GCA_028564865.1 Zenarchopterus dispar
CTATCTATCTATCTATCTATCTATCTATCTATCTATCTATCTATCTATCTATCTATCTATCTATCTATCGATATATAGATGTATCTATAGATCTATCTATATATATATATAGATATAGATATATAGATATATCTATCTATATATCTATATCTATATATATATATATATAGATAGATAGATAGATAGATAGATAGATAGATAGATAGATAGATAGATAGATAGATAGAATCTGCTGAATCAGAATCAGAATACTTTATTGATGCCCGAGGGGAAAAAGACAAAATTGGGGGTCCTTTTTAATTTCCAAATATAAGTAACGCTTTGAATAATTTCTTTTTTTAAAATTAGGGTGTTTGGTGTATTATTTATATGTATATTGTTTATATGTCAGGTGTTAAAGGATTACTATTTACCACGGTGAAGAATATCAAAGACATTTGAGTCAACCGGGTTTTGAAAATTCAAAATAAATGAAAATGTTTCAGGAAAACAAATAAAGAAAAATAACATTTTGCAGGTAATTCCTGTAGCAACAACCAGGAAGATAAAAAGTGTAACTTGTCATTGTAGATCAGGGTAGTGAATGCATTATATCCAACTGTAGTAATATGTATTATCTTAAAAAGTCATGTTATTTACCATGTATTGATATTTATATATTATCGAAAAGGATTTTGACTTTGTGCTCTTATGAAATGAGTCACTTTAAGTATAAGAATTTAAATTAACAAAGATTCTACACAAAAGTTTATATAGTGCAATATGAAATATTATAACAGTACTCTGCTCAGACAGTAACATTATACAGTGCATTATATTAACAGATAAAAGTCATTTCTTTGTGTTGCATATTTTCCATGTTTATTTAATATATGACAATGTGTTTAGTGTACACAAACATCTGATGCTAAACTCCAACACTCAGACACTGATTGAACTACTGCCCATTTATATACTTATAAACGGGTGAAACTTTATAATACAATGTTCACAGCAATCATGTTTATGTACAATGCAAATTTATTTGAAGAAGAAAGAAAGAAAATAAATGTATTGGTGGACAAAAAAAAAGATGTGGAAGCACAAAAAAATGTAAGGTACTACTTCACAGAAGAATGATTAGAAAAAGGAGATTTTGTGTGGCGGCTGCCAGAGCTTGATGTTGAGGGTAGATACTGATACAAGAGTGTAAGAGTGACAGGAAAGGAGAAGGAGACTTCAACATTACTCTGTACATGATGCAGTGCCCGGCTGGACCACTACGAGCCAGACAGATGAATATCAGACAGATGATTACAGGTGTGTCCCACAACCTCCGCATGGTTCCCTAAAAATAACCATCCTACAATCATTAAGGAACCACAATGGAAGCTACTGTAGAAGACAACTTAACACAATCATTTAAGCACAATGAATCATTTCATATATCAATGTACATTCAGTGTGAACTTTTTGTGAGTGCAACAACAAAAACTTTGGTCAACTCAAATGTGATGCATATTAAAAGGCCAGATGAAAACAAGAAACATTATGCCACCTTTTTCAATTATTTTAAATGAAATAAACATAACAGAGTGAGACATTGTAATGTACTGTAATGACCCAATTATGATGCTATGGTTGGATAAAAAAAAAAGTCATGATGAGACTGATCATAACCTTAATCCACTCTTTGTTATACCAGAAAAGGGATTTTAACAAGTACTTGATGTTTTTTTTTTTAAATTATTATCATTTATTACAACTACTGAAAGTTGTATACATGTAGGGCTGTAAAATGATGGATTTACATCAAAGTATTTCCACAACACACAGAGTACTTTTAACATATCAATTACCGTATTGATCACAGCAAACATAAAACTAAAAGGTGTAATATCTGGTATTATTGTTTAATTCCCCACAAGGTTAACTTGAACGGGTTGTGTCATTTGACTACATGTCCTTACATTACCGTTACTGAGCACGCTCTCTAGGCTGGCTGACCTGAGGCGTGCTCATCCAACTCACAGCAACTGGTTCATTTTGAGATTTAAGATCAGTTTGAACAGCATGTAGATTAACATTTTCTGAGGGGATTTAAACAACAATAGGATTACTGTTTGACATTTTGCACAGTCAGCAGGATTTATTGTTTTCATTGCAAGAGCCACATGTACGTTAATAATCCTGAAGTATGTTCAAGGAGTTTCTTCTTTGTAAACTTCAGATATGCTCTGCGTTATGGAAATCGATTGCCCTGTTATAAATGAAACATTCCCATTAATGAAGCCTTTTGTCTGAACATGCAGGTGATTATGATGATGATAAAGACGAGCAGGAAGCCCTGATATGATCTGCAGACACTTCGATGTAAGCATTTTAGCAGCATGAAGGATGTGGTTTCAAAGCAGTTGAAGAGGCATATTGTGCAGTAGGTTTGAAAAGAGAGGCACTGCATTTCATCAATATACATATTGATCAGAAATCCATTTCATACTGTATAGTGTACTCTGAAGAGCAGTTTTTGACTGTCTGATTGAACAAGGATGAACAGACAAGCGTAATACTCTCTGTCTACCAGTGTTGTGAACATGTTGCTTGTGTTAGTTGGGTAAAAGGTACTACTATCCTAATCTTAATGGGGAAGGTATTACTCAAGTAATTTTCAGCACAAAGAAACTGTCAAAAGTTATTTCATTGTTTCAAAAGCACTGTCAGCCTGGGGACAAGGTTTTATCATTCAAACCCTTTAAAGGACCCATTAAAAAGTGCCGTGTGCAGAAATTGCACTGTACTACTACTTTAGAAATATAAATGTCTTTGTAAATAAATACATGCAGAAATAAATAATACAACTGTTAAAAATCTAAATATATCACATTTTAAAACAAGATTAAGGTAGACAATGGGATTAAATTGGGAAAATTAATGGAATAATGTGTGACAGCGTAACATGTAAATGTAGATACCCTTAGTGCTCCTACAAGTAGCTAAAATGACACAGATTTACCAAATGATGTTTATGATGACATGCCTCCTTTGCCATGCTGTGTGTTTTAAAGTTTCTATGAGGCTTTAGGAACAGGAGGGAAGTTGTTTTTTTTTTTTTTTTTTGTCAGAATTCATTTATCAGAGAGAAGAGACACATGATGTAAAGAGACACTATTTTTTTTCTTTCGTTTTTAACTCTCACTATGTATTTTGTGGCTGTATGTTGAAGGCAAACCTGTTTAAACACTGTATATATATCTATGAAGGAGAGCAGAGAAGAATCGGTTTTTTCTACGTATTGATGTAAATGTAGCAATATGATCCTTACTGGCAGCTTAGGTAAACATACATGTCACTGCACTTTTTTAGGGAATAAATGTATAAGGCTTGATGTGTCACTGACAACAACTACAGTACATTATCATACAAATGCAATCCGAGATAAGAAACTTTTGCTACTTGCTCCATTTCCTTCAATTTGTCAGCTATAAATGAACTCCAGTACAGTACAGTGACAGATTTTTGAGAAGTTTCTTCACACTGCAACAAAGGCCTCACTGAAAAGGAGCAGTTTAGACAGCGAAAACACTGGCGATGAGCTGAGAATGTACAGAGGAGAGATGGCTGTTGGTGACAGTGATGGTGGACACGAGGCTCAGCACAAGGTTAGTGATAGGGACAACGGTCTATGTAGATCTTAGTCTTTGCATTTCCCTTTCTCTTACATCCTCATTTGTCCGGCTCGTCTTCTTGATAGTTTTGACCTGAAAGCCAGAGATAGAAATCAATAAATATGATTTTTTTTTTTTAAATTCTTATTATGCCGGTTCTTTTGTCAGTATGACAACATACCTGATAGTTCCAGCAAGGAGAGGATTAAATGCATACAGCCAGTCATGCATCTCTTTGTCATTCATGGCTTGGAGCAATATTCCTCGGTGTTCTGTACACACGGCAAACGTGTTCGGGGTCTGTTGAGAGAGCATTCAAAGCTTGTTACATGGTCATGTGAGAGAAGGAAAAGGGTTTTGGGAATAGCTTGGTGGATTGCTAACCTTCAGCATCGCCTGCTGGTCCTCGCTGTACTCCACCTGGGCGGAGGAAAGATTCAGAATGGCCCGCTCCACGGTGTCCCTTTCTGAGTTGTAGATGTAGACATAAGGTCGTCGCACAACAACAAAGCGTTTCACCCATCCATTGGTGTGAGGCTCCAAGAAATGTATATAACCTTTCTTTGACACGATGGGACTGAAAAATAAAATAAAAGTTAAGATATTGTGGAATCATGAAGTGTGTCTTTGAAGAGAAACGTGAACAAACTTTGGCGCGATAGCTTAAGACTGACCTGACTCTAATCTCCTGGATATCAGGGACAAATCTGAGAGTCCGAGCTTTGGTGTCAGAGGCTCCAATAATGGATTTCTTGGCCTCTGCATCCTGTTGTGAGTCAGGACTGGGACTGACAGCATGAGAACGGGGTGTTGGTGGTCTGTAGAGCAAAGAAAGTGGTTCTGAGTTCAAGCACCCTGCAACACGCTATCTCAAATTGTAATCAAAATAAATACACTATTCAGTGTTTATTCACTAGTCACAATGTTTATCCAACTATGGTCTTAACACTAACCTGAGTTCAGTGTTACTATAGTAACCTTCAACCAGTGAAGGGCAGGTTGAGGAGGGTGTGATTGTGTTCAGAGCAGATATGGAAGGGGAGTCTCTTAAAAGTGTGACGGACATCTCAGAGATCTGAAGCATACACAAACACATGGACAAATGCTGGATCAACTGTGCAAAACCAATGAACAAATGGCATTGTGTTTTCCTCAACGATATGTTTCAATGCTTCTTTTAAAGCACTACCTTGCTTTCACTGGCGCTGACACACACATGGCTGTATTCTCTGTTAAAGGAGTGAGTTAGCAGCCGCAAACACTGGGAGAAAGAAGGATCATTTGAAATTTTATATCATAAAACTGAGAAATGGACACCCCAAGTTAAGCTTGAAATGATGTAATTATAAAGTAACAGTGGCTGACCTTGGCAGCCAGCTCCCTCTGCCTCTCGGTGGTAATTTCAGAGCTGCAGCCGGCCTCCGGCTCTGCCTCAGTGGCTTGAGGAGACTCACTCAGCTCCTCAGCGACACAAGACTGGAGGGACTCCTGTCCCATAAGCAGGGTGGACTCTAGTTTCTCTCTCAGTAAGAGGTAATGTTTGGTTTTCTCCACCTGAAATGAAAACAAAGACAAGATACACTGATCATTAACACTGAAGTGTTGTTTGCTGATATTTAGAAAAAGTCAGGAAATTATTTCTGGAAACATTCCTCACTGGCAGCACAGAGATGGCTGTTTCCACAGCGCACAACATATTTCAAATCATCAGTGGTTTACCATTAAATTCATCATCATCATTTTAATTTTGAAATATCTTGTACTTTTTTGGTTTTGGATGGTTTTCTCCTCATATTTCAGAATGTCAGTAAATTGCTTCTGTTGGCGAGTGCCGGTTGCACTCCGCTGAACGTTACAGATCTTCAGAGGTTAATGTTAATCTTCAGAGCTGTTCACATTAAGAGCTATAAGGACACTAATCCACAACCCAGTGGTTATGTTCTGTGACACAAAGCTTCACTCTTCAGCTCAATGTAGGCTCAAAACTGGACTTTAGCAATAGGGTGTGTTGAGTAAGAAAATGAGAAGCAGAAATGCATGGGTCCTTACCTTGACACAAGGAGTTAGGACAATATACCGCTTTGATTTGTGAACTATCCTCTGAATCATATTTTCATGTGAATCAATATCAGTTTGGTGATCAGTGGTAAAGACTAGCTCAGAGAGTGTCTCAGATAAATTATTTTTTGGGGATCAACTGTTTGTTTTTTTAGTCACACGTGAAATTGCTCTGCAAGTGATCCCAACAACACTGTTATGGTTCTGGTGTTGACTCTGCCATTCCTTTAATTTGGAAGGACATTTACAACAATCCTTCCATTAGATATATTCTTACATTTATTGATGGAAATAGCTATTTTAACTCCATTTACATGCATCCGTATCCAGCCTTTTGCTGTGTTGCTTATTGTGCCACCAGTGTTCCCCACTTCCATGTTTTTGGAAAAACAAGGGTCACTGAGCTTTGTTTTTCCAACAAAGTAAGAATATTTATATTATTCTTACTTTATTATCCCTTATTTCTGGGATAATGTGCTTTTATGTAGCTTATACTAGAGAAATAATATATGGCCCTCACATCTTGGAGGAGACTGAGTTTCTCCAGCTCCCACTGGTGGTCCAAAATGAGGCTGTCACTGCGTGGCCTCCACCCTGCCAGGTTCTCTTCCCCACGGACATAGGCCACAGAGGTGTCCAGCACCCGCCTTCGTCTCCTCTGCATTCCTGGTGCAGGACAGGTGTATTAGTGGTGTTGTAGTGGTGAGCATATTGTAGAATGGTACATGTTCTCGACTCTTACCTGGGCTCCCTACATCTGCCAGGTGACATAAGCTGACCTCATAAACCCCGGTTACACGGTTTCTGAAAAAAGACAAAAAAAAAAAAGAAGAGATAAGACATCATTTAATTTGAATATGTAACTCAATGCTCGCAGAAATAATACAGGTGCTCTGTGGTGCTTCCATAGTTTGAAATGTCAGCCTCACCCATCTGCAGCTCTCAGGCTTCCTGTACCAAAAAGGTTGCGGATTGAACGAGAAGCTGAGAGTTTAGTGTCTCGAGAGTAAAACACCATGCAGATATCTTTGGTTATGACTGCAGGCTGCGTGCAGTTCTCCATCTGCATTTGATAAAAAAGGAGGGATTTAAAACATTCTTCCTCTGGAGGAACTCCCATGTCACATCTGATACTGTATGAGCTATTTCTGCCTCTTATGAATGCAAGTACTGTACCTCTAAGTAGGCTGAAAGGGTCATGTAGATCTTCTCCCCATATGGGGTGACTCGGTTTAGTAGTAGGGAGTTGTGCATGGAGCTATCCCAGGCAGCTTCAAAGCGATAGAAAGTCCTGAGGTGGTCCAGGAGACAAGAAGCCAAGAAATTGCATCATAATTCAAAATTGAACATGTTAGCTTTCTCTAAAACTAATGCTAACATCTAGTTATATAAACATACATTTCTAAAACAATTATTTAAGTTATGGAAAATTTTCATACAGATAGCTATACACTAGAATTTGGATAATCTGACAAAATGTGATATCTGAACACCCATGGTAATTAACTAAAGTAATTTTCTGTTATGAATTCACTGTAGACAGTATGTCTTGAATTGTCAATGAAATAAAAGAACAATTACGACCTGTTTTGCATGCAACAGGCTGAGATGATGTGCAGCTTTGTATAAAACACCATAGTAAAGCAAAAGACAGCGGAGATGGTTGTGATTTGCTAACTGAAATGTTAGTACAGAAAAAAAGGAAGAGTGGGATGAGAGAAAGAGAAAATGAGGGACAGGGCTGTGAAATACCTATGGTCAACTCCCAGGGAAATGCTGTGAGAAAGAAGAAATCAGCAAAAGAATAAAAAGTGAGAGTCAAAGTTTGCCGTGGTTTTGCACTTGTGTGGCCAGGATGGTGTTTGCCTTTTTTAAAAGCTATTTCTCAATATATAAACAATTCTATGGATAATACAGCTCACTCATCAGGTATTATGAAAAGATCCCGTGAATGGTGCTGTTCTGTCAACCCGCTCGACCATGAAAAAGCTCAAACAACAGTGCACAACAGCTCCTCAAGCAGAGCAGGGCTGCTTTTTGTTGCACCGGTGTTTTACAGCATACATTAATCTACACAAATTTTCCTATGTCCCTCGAGAAGAAATAATCACACCCTGAAAAGAGTTTTTATTCTGTCCTGCAGCCTGAGACTGCCTAAACTCTAAAAAAGATTATCCAAGAACTGTAAAAGGAAACGAGTGTTTCTGTAAGCCATAAAAACAGGGTGAATGGGCTCTTCATGAGGTTCAGATGTTTAACCCACTGGTCCTGGACTGAGCTGACCTTGTGGGAAGGTGAACAATGTGCCTCCGAGAAGACAGCAAACAAACGTTGGCTGTGTCGGAGTAACGACGACTCCCTTCTGCGATGTATGTGAAGGTGCCTCAGTGCGGCGATGCCACTTCTCTCGCAAGTAATTAGCAAGTTCATTTTCACATACACACATACACAAACACACATCACACTTGCATGCACACTTTTTTCCAAATAGTAGAAACCTGTTTGCTTACGCTACGAGTTAGAAATTTCCTCTTCGCACTACTCTAACATGTGCTTCTCTGGAGTTTACTGCCTCCTAAAAATGTGGGAGCCAGCAGTGAAGTCACACTGCTGGCGTGACATGTGAGGAACCATTTGTTTCTGGTGTTTGGCAGAGTTTCACTGAGGTAAAAGCAAGGCATAAAAATATTCACAACATTGCAGCAATTTGGGTAAAGTGCTACTTGTGAAGCAAGAGTTAACTGGATTACATTTCAATTAGTATATTCAATTTTGTGCCGGCGCAGGAAATGTAAATGATGTAGTCTTGTCTTTCAGCTGTCAATAATTGGACTTTGTTTCAATATTCCATAGGTCTGACAACAAATGGACTAACAAAATATATTTCATGAATTCAAAATATTACTTCAGTGTCAAGGTCAACAAAAGGCAAAGAATAACTGAATACAGAGATAATAGAACTCAAAGAGGTTTCTTGTTTAGCTTTTAAAGAACATTTTATGATTTTCTAGCACCCCCTACTGGCAAATTGTACGAATGACTCTTCAGCGGACGCAATTACAGGCCTTTTAAACGTAATCTGCCCATAAATAAGCACCTGTAATTAAACAGAACAAAGTCAGAGTAAAAAGACTTTGGAAATTTCTGTAGCATTTTCTCCTGGACAAAGATTTACTGTACTTTTTCTACATTTTCAAGTCTATAAAGATCTTCCTGCAACAGCTGAAGTGGAAACATGGAGTTTGATACTGGCCTCACGACACCTCCAGCAGAGACAAAGCCGAGGACAGCCCACATGAAGCAAAGCAGAGCCATGCAGACCCTGTCCATCACCAACTGTAGCCTGACAATAGCTCAAACATACATCCAGCACAGCAAGAGACCTGGGGACATGCAGAACCACATCCCTCACTTTTCATGAGGGGGGGGGAAAAAACAAATAGGTACAGATGACTTGTCGACAGTCATGACAGGGTAGGTGAGAAGGTAATCAAACCACAGAAGACCAATGACGGATGACAGGAGGGACAGAAAAATATAGAGATGAGGTGTTTGTCTAACTTAAGAGTATGGAAAGAGAGGCAAATAATATACCTAGGCATGTCCGAATCAAGAAACTGTCTGCAAAAGCAAAAAAGAAAAAAACAAATAAAACAAAAAACATTCTGTTAGTGGACTGGAGGGAGAAAAATGTTAGCATCCATATATACCTTGATGTTAGTTTCAGCATGAATTATCTGGGACAACACTGGACCAAAACCTGAAGTAGTGTTCAGCCTTTAAACTACTTCTATTTGTCTTTAACTACACAAACAATTAGGGCTGAAAATCCATGATTTGCACCATTGTGGTTAAAGAAAAACTGACGCAATAGAAGTACTTGTTCGTTTTTTGTTGTTTGTTGCCAGACTTGTTGACTGAAACCCAAAAACCCAGTAAATTTGGGTAATGATGCTGTTGGTATTATCGCTATAGTTTTTGGAAAGTTTCTGGGAAAGATGAAAGATTATGAAATAAGCCAAAAACAAAGGATCAAAAAATTAGAGGTATACTTAATTTTGTCTTAAACAGAAATCATAATAATTATTGTCTTATCACAGTTGTGAGGGTTATGCGATGTGATTTTATATTTTTAAGCCAAACAAAAAAGTTGTGGTATTACCATTTATGCAACTCACAGGATAATAAATCAGTGTCTGCCAAAACATCAGTTAAATTTACTGGGACAAAGTTTTACCACGGAGTCTATAAAAAGAGACCCTCTACTCTTTAGTGGCTGTCTGCAGAGCAACATTACAATAAACATAAAAAATGTGGCACTTAGGGAAATTACTGTACATGTATGAAAGTGAAACTATGGCTTTTATCTCTTAGATAAACACTATAGCTACTTTAAAATATTTATATAATAAAATTTAAATTATTTGAAAAACTTTTTGAATTTAAGTGGTTTTTTAGTGTATTGTTTAGAGTTTTATAAGGCCATTAAACTGGCCCAGTAAATGCTTTATGTGTTAAATTATATTCTACACCTGTGGTTCTTGAATATCACAATTAAATCAGAGGAGGTTAATGAGGTGAAAATGAAGTATTAAATGTTTAATGAGTAACATTTCCTCTAGTCTTAATACCATTACTTTAAGATATGTTGCTGATTTTAAATTGCATTTCATATGTAGTTTATACATGACTGTGAATTACAAAGACATGCATTTTTCTATTCTGTCTTTTATATTTTTCAGTAAAGCAATGTGATGTTGCTTTGTTAAGATTCGTATTTCCTGAAGTCTATAAAGAGTCGATGAACAGATTGCTGCAAATATTTATGCAGATGATAGCCAGTGAGGTCCTGGGTTGACATAAGCTGATGGAAATATAGTTGAAACATAACATGATTGAAAAAAGTGATAAACACAGTGAGATCCACTATGTTGGTGCAACGATGACAACCAAACAACAGAACAAATGAAAACACAGGAGGTTCGTGCAGCCAGCATGGGACTATTGCTTACTGTACGACTGATGTGGCGGATTTAGTTTTTAAGGAATGCTTAAATAAGTGAAGGGGGGTTCGATAAAGGCTTTTTTGGTACTCTGGTTGTGACCTGCTGCAAGTTTATTAGAAAAAAAATACAGTCATGCAGATACAATAATAAGAAAAAGAAAAGCAGTGTTGATCAAAGCCCACATGGAGTCCTTGGCAATATATATATATATATATATATATATATATATATATATATATATATATATATATATATATATATATATATAT
>JAOWBL010000019.1:1232422-1278612 GCA_028564865.1 Zenarchopterus dispar
TATATATATATATATATATATATATATATATATATATATATATATATATAAACGATGCAAAGAACAAAAACAATATAAAATAGGAGATGATTATCTACTTTCTACAATCATTTTACTCCTTTTGTTGGTTGTTTTTGTTACTGGGCACCCAGTAGCTTTTACCTCTTAAGTCAGTAATAATGAAGTATGAGGCTGAGTTCTGGATCAACTAGTGTAAATTTTAATTTCTGCAGCTGTACCGCCAGTAGATGGTGCCCCAGACTGCTGACTATACTGCTTACAGTAAACACCAGCACTGAAGACAAAAACAAAATTGCTAAGACATCTTGTGACATTCATGTTATGCATTAACTGCCATGCGTTTTCTGGCGTCGTGCAGCTTGTACCACATGCCATGCATGTGCACGTCTTATTGTCGTGCAGAAGCTGTCTCTGCAGTTACAAAGCAAGACTGACAATTTAAATTGTTAGTAGCATTAAAACAGAGCCATACAATACAATGGTTTTCAAGTTCAACCAAGCTGCTGCAGCCATCATATCAAGAACATTAAATATAACCCAACAGAAGGTTTTGATCTGCAAAGATTCAGCTACTTCAAAATAATGATTTTGCCAGTACACACCTGTCATCCTGCAAGGGCTTGACATACCCAGCAGACAAAATGTTGAGAGAGAGAATATTGGGGTCAATGATGGTCTCGTCAGATTCAGGGGTGTTGCGCAAACGCCCTGAAAAAGGACAAATGACTTAATAACACATCTCTTACTGCCTTTCTATGAAATGTTTGATTTAAGGATTTGAAAGTCTTAAAACTAAACTTACCCACTACAAGCTCGCGGATATCCTTCCACTTTACGTCAGCCCCAGTTTCATGTACAATAGTAACAGTTATTCTCCTCTGGAGGCCCTGTAGAAATGAAGTAAAGACAAATGTAGCTATATAGTTCTCTTCCATAAATCGCTGTGATATTACTAATATATATTTTTTGAAATCTTATTAACAAACCTGGTGCAGTAAGAATGTGCCATGACATGGCATCCCAACTCTGTGATCCACAACTGCAGGGATGTAGCTAGAATAAAACAATGGAAACATTCCTCACTCATCTGGTCAACTGACACTTTTACAGTATGAGAGATTTTCCCGTTCCCAGTTTTTCAACAAATTATTCTGCACTTGATGCTTTATGTGATGACACCAGGTACGTACTCTCCGTTGGCCTCAAGCTCACAGATCTCAAAGAACACCATGAGATCATATTTGCAGTGGCGGGGTCCCGCTTGCGGACGGGTCATTGCTGTCAGCTTGGTAGCAGGTACTGTGGTGAACAACATTTTAGAGAGGGTTATGCAGGAAAACTCAGGGTAAAGATCAGGCAGGTTGCAAACAGCAGAAGGTGAGAAGAGCTAGCTATCTACCCTACAAGGAAAGAAAAGGGAATAAAAAAAGGAAATCACTGATGCAGGAAAAGAGAGGAACTGGTCAGTACTATAGATGGAGATTCTTTCTTTCTAAAGCAACGTGGTGGCCCTCTTTTAAAGGCCAAATGTTGCTACATCTAAAGGCCAATTGTTGCTAAATCCTCAGAATCAACTCTTGCATAAAACCCATGCACACGCACCTCACACAGCATGAATATTGAACTGAAGAAATGTTTAGAGCAATTACAATTAAATGCATTCTTCCAAGTTCAGGTAATTCCTCTAGTTTTGATAGTGAGCACTCAAAAGACATCTGCATGCAGTTCTGCAACCCAAACCCAACAAGAAAGAGAGAATATCTCACTCTATACAAGTCACCGAGCTGACAGCTGATGCCATACACTGATGTATAATTCTGAAGTGTACAGTAGTTTTAGTTTTGATAACTAAAAATAGAGAGATGAGGTGTTTATCTAACTTACCTTATTCTTTTAAAACTTCTGGCAGTTCAGCACCTAACTTTGTACCATTTGAAGCTATTCATTGGACTTGAACAGCTTGAATTTCAATTAAAAGTCATAAAACTGAGGTGTTCTCAAACTTTTGACTGATCGTGCATATTGTAAGTAATCGTATGTAGAACCAATTTTCAAAAGAAACTTCATTACCACTATTTGTACAATCTATACCAGTATTTCAAAAAGGTGTTTGTCTTCTCAAACTCTGACTCTCTCTAAAGAGTTATTTATAAGTATGTGAAGAACATCATAAACATTTTCTTCTGATAGTGTAGTCTTCAGAACTGACTTCTTTACAACAAAGGTGCTGTGACTCAGTTTAAGAGAAGCCCAAAGAGGGAACTACAAGGAGAATTCACCACATAGGTCAACAGCAAACACACGGTGCACCAGAGTCAATCCAAATACAGAATCCTGACATAGGAAATCTCTCTTTTTATATCAAATAACTTCACACAATGTTATAATTAGAAAAACAGAATAGGAGTATAATTATTTTTCTATTCTTTTGTTTGGGTTCCGTTCACAATATTTAAATATAAAATGTCATCTCTATAGCTTTAAATGTTTTATTTTTGGTAATATTTACACAAAATGGATACAAGAGCCAAAATGTCCAGAACCAGAGCAAAGTATCTTCTTTGAAATTGTATTTATGAATAAAATGAAATATCACCTAAAGGTCACTTGGCTTTGGAACATCTTTTGTTAAACACTTGATATAAGAAAAGGTTTCCGGTTGCAGGATTCTCTTGGATGTGACAACAGCAACCAACCCGGCTTCTGAGCTTTAATAACTGAATGGATAGAGATGGGTGGAGCTGGCAGCTGAGAGCGCTCATTTGCTTCCAGTAGGAAGGAAGCAGCCAAGCCAGCAGCAGACAGAGCATGGCCTGACAGCGAGTCCACAAGTGCCCCATTGAACACATCTGGGACCAGGTATCGGATAAGATCCAGCGACTTCTCCCGATCCGGCGAATCATCGCAATCCACTGCTCACACCCAACAACATGAAGCTAAGTTGACATGACTTGCCAGCAAAAAGACAAAGTATAAAAGGTGCAGAGGCAATGCAACATAAGTGAATTGTGAAACTCAATTAAAGCAACTCCAACCAGGAGCTTAATACCTGGCTTGGACAGAGGCATCACTCGTGGAAACTGTCTTCTGCAAGGACGTAGTGGGCTGGAAGTAACAAAATGCAGCTGTAAATTCACTGTAAATAGTATTAAACTGTTCACTTAATTCAATAAGCACGTGGGTTACCTGATGACGTCTTTACAAAGAGGAAGAAAAGGCTGTTTCTGGTAGTGGCCAAACACCTCAAACACAATTGGCTGAGTCTTGATGTAGTCCACAAAGGACTTAGTAACTTCAACAGCAATCTACAGAAACAACACATTACTTTTTATATTCTGGACCTAAAAACCAGTCAAAAACCATAGTTTTCCAGATAAGTGTAGTGTTCCTTACATTTTGCACATGATAGAAACCGAGTGGGGGGCCACGGCCTGTGTTTTTTAAGGGTTCAGTTGAGAAGGCCTCATCGTGACGGTGGATGAAGCTTAAATCAAATAGAAAAACAAGGCAGATTTCACATGAAACTGTAAATTAAAACTTTACACTGACAATTATGAGCTCTTATTTACAATGGAGACATTCTGACACACAACTTACTTGAACTGACAGAAGATATCTGCATATTCTGCTGAGATGCTGGAGGCCTGCAGGACTGTTACTCTGAAGGTAAAAATATTCCCAATCCTTAAGTGCTCTAGAGTTGCATCTAAAGCACCATCCAAACAGGACTTTAGTGGATTCTCCAGTTCATCTGTACCAGCTGTGACAAATGCAAAAATTAGAATGGATTCCAGGGAAACTTACTTTGCTTGAGACAGGGAAGGATTAGTCTTGGTTTGTAGTGTAACAGCTCATTCAACTGCATGTACCATTGTAAGCGTTCTTCTGATAGTCAAGTCAAGTCAAGTTTATTTATAAAGCACATTTAAAACAACCAGAGTTGACCAAAGTGGTCATCAGACATTCATTACAGTTTTATCTCATTTGTGTAGAGCCATAAATGGACAAAGAAGGGCACCATAGACACCAAACGGACAAACATGGATTCATTCACGTATAAAATGGTTACCCGCACATGTGTTGTTGTTGACCTCATCAGCTGATGGGCCCATTTCAGCACTTTGTCCCTCTCCTTCTACAATACGAAGCTCCTCCTGGGAAATCCCAGTTCGGGACAACCCAACAGAGCAGGTTTCTGACTGAAACTGCAAACACAAGAGACAGAAGATACTGGTAAGCAAGTAACTATATGCAGCTTATTTTTATTGTAAACATTAATGTTTTATCTACCTTTTCATATTGCTGGTCCTCAAATGAGATTTTGGCAGTGCCTGACTGTCTCACTCCTGAGCCATAGTCAGGAGCTTCCTCATCAGCTGGAGGGAAACACAAAGAACCTTCACTTCACTCCCACCAGAAGTCTCATCCAGTAATTCTTCTCAATTGCTACACGTTGTTTAATCCAAAGGGCCAAGCCTTACCTGATATGGCCTGTACCGCCACTCGGAGGAAGCCCTTCACTTCTCCCCTCTCACTGACAATGGCCACACGGTGGACGAGGGGAACTGGATACAGTAGATTACTCAAATACACAAAAGCTCTGGATGGGGGGCAGAAATAAAGAAAGACAAAATATTAAAAAAAAACAAACAAGGTGGGGAAATTCTTCACACTTGATATGGTTTCACTGGACTGGACAACAGAACACAGAGCTGCAAAGCAACCAAACAAAAGCTGGGACTGCTCTTGCGATGGCCATGGCTACCCTTTACTATTGCTTTATAGGGCCTTTTCCTCACCATTCAGAGATTATTAAATAGTCAAGACAAATATGGGTTGCATGCAATTTAACTAGAATTTTCACAATACTGATGAAGACTTGGTGAGGCTAAGGAGCATGTGTGTAAGCATCAACTTTAAATTCTTTAAATGGCATAAATATTTTGGAAACCAGCTCTATACTGAGCTGGATGTTTTCTCTGTGAGAAATGAGCTGTTTAATGATTGTATGCTGCTTCATCACTCAAGTGCCTCATTAGGAAAACACTACTAATGTAAGCACTACTACATCACAGAGCCAGACTAAGACTTGGGGCATCTTGTACCTATCTTACATTTTAAATTACTATGAGGAGTAGCAATACAATATATGACTAGAGAAATATGGTACAAATTGCTTTAGAAATGCTTTTCTTTCGTGTTTTTTTACTATCTTGGTTTTGATTACAATACTGTATGGTGTAGTCAAAGACCATGTTTCTAGGAGCCAGAAGGGGTATATATTTAACGGTGAAGTGTGAGAAGGGAGGGAGAGACTTATGACAAGATTGGTGAGGTGCAAATAAGGCATGCTCAGGACATAAAAGGTGAACAAAAATGCTTCCAACTTGTTGACTCAAAGAAACCAAATGCAGATGGAAAAGAAATTATAAAAAGGAAGATGGCTCAGCCCGAATAAAAAGTGCCAACAGCTTCATGTATAGTATGCTACACCAAAAACCAACGAATGACATCAATTAATCAATCAATAATTTAAACAAAATAGGGGTAGTATTTCATAATCAGACGTATTCAAGTAAAAATTGACCAAAAAAAGGGTAAAAATGAAAAGACTTGTGCTCTGGCATGCCTAAAAGAGACAGCTGCAGTAGAAACCAGCTCTTTCATCTTGAGATTTGAATCTTCCCTTATCATCACTTTGCTACTTCACATCAATTATTTCTATTCTTTCATATTTATTTAGGTTCAGACTGAATGGTGAGAAAGTTTCAATGCAGGTGTTGTACAAATCAGTCCTCTATATACGCGGTGATATACAATTACAGGGAAAAGAAAGTTCAACCTCTGTGAATTGTAATATTATGTAAAAATATGTGGTTAAAACAATTCTGATCATTGCTAGATTTTAAGATTAGGTAAATACAACCTCTCATGATCAACAATACATGAACACTGTGTCATTCATTTAAAACTAAGACAAAATGCAGAATGTGAAAAATTATATGCATTCAGTTGCTTGTAGGAATAACTGCAAGTAATTATTTCCTGCATGGCATTATCATTTATCAGTCAGCTGCACGTCATTTTTCACAGAGTGCCTACATTTATGTTTGTAACTAAACACAGTGACTGTTTAATAGGCCGTGTGCTGTTCACCTAACATTTTTTGAAGGTTTGTCTAACTTTAAGACCCAGTATAGACCAGATGATTTTAATAATGCCCCAATAAATAAAAACATAGACTTGAAATACAGTATACTCACATGGCCATATGTCAGTGCTTTACCAACTGTGTTTTGTTTTTGCTTTTGTTTTTTTTTTAATACTGACTCCCTCATATATGAACAACTCACTTGAAGCAGCCGGTCAACATAAAGACTGCTTAGATCCCAGCCGAAGTAAATGGCATTAACCAAACCTCAATTAGCTGAATTTACTTGTTTATAGTCCTGGATTGAAAAGAAATGTGTTACTGTAGCAAAAGCAACAACAAAGCAAAGAAAAAGAAGCATCTAACTGAGATGATACTGAAAATCAAAACAAAATAAACTCTGAAACACAGAAATGTCTACTCTAAGTGTCAATCTGTTGCTGTGTATGAGTAATTTGTGGCTCAAATACTTGAGAGGTTGTTGCAGTGGCAACCAATACACTGAACTTAAGGAACAGGTTTGACTTTGAATGGTAAGCAAGTAGAGAGATGAAATTAACAACAAAAACAAAAATCCCAAAAATACTGTCTTAACTTGGCACATTAGTGAAAAGTGTTTTTCACAAACACAAACAGTTGAAATAACTGGCAAGCACATCAAGTTTTGTTTTTAAAAAATCAAAAGAAAATGAGTTCTGAGACACTGAGTTTGTTTGCTGAGACCAGCTTAAATGAACTAATGAGCAAATGGATTAGTGTTTGCTGTAACAGAAAGAAACTTTCCAGATGTGAAATCACTAACACACTAGAAATATTATTTTTACTTTCCGGCTGTGGGCTAATTTAACTACAGTACTAAATTGTGAAGCTTAAACTTTCATGGTTCAGGTGTTTCCTGCCAGTGACGCAGACAAGCTGCACATCCAGGTGAGCACATTAGTTGAAGAGGGCATTTAAGTTATGCTAAAGTGTGGCAGCAGTGCATACATTAATCCTAGCATCTCCAGTGAAAGCTTTCACAAATGCCAGGAGATAAATGAGACAAGTGTTCAAATCTCTTTCATTGTGGCCCTTCATGAAATCAATCCAAGAGGTGTCCACTTACTCCTGGGTTTTCTCAGTGGATCATCTGCCATGTGGTATTTTAGAAAATGTTTCCACATTGTGTTACTCACACAGACTGAAACTACAAGTAAAAACATTTCCCAAATAATTCCAGTTCGACATTGTTAACTTGGTCCTTCAATTAACCAAACATAAATCTTTGAGCTAGTATCACTGCTTTATAAGAATGCAATACATTTTTTTGTTCTTCATTTTATACAAATTATGGCATCCAGAAGAGGTATTTCAATGATCAAGGCAGACCAGTTAGCAAACTAGTGTTTCAGATGTGCATCTAGATGGCATAGTTTGCTTGTCTGATGCATTCTGCACATAATATAATATTTAGCACCTAGTTATTAAATTTGTTTGCACTGAAAAATAACAATACTCCACAACACGATGGAATCCTTATTCCAGACTAGATCTAAAAGTCCTGAACACAAAAAAGAAAAGTTTATTTTCAAATCTCAAAGGAAGCTATTGCACAAACATGCTTCAGCTCCACAACTGCAGTTATTTTGTCTAACTGAACAATAGAAGTGAAAACATCTGTACACCAAAATGATGGCAAAGTGGGGCACAAGATATGACGCTGCCATATAGAAAACAAAAGAGACTCTTATGTGATGAAAATTGTGTTTCATATGTTTAAAATGAGTTCACTGTCCCAAACAAATAGAGGACTTTGAGTGTACTTGCACTTTGTTTTGACCTTCATGTTCATCTCTGGTGTTGTCTATCAGGTAAAACAGACTTCTCAGTGTGAAAGAGCTAGTTTCCTCCACCAGCATGCTCCTGAAACCTCACCAACCTTCCCACTACACTGAATAATGGAGAGCGGTCGTAAAAGGGATCCTGGCCTTCGCTGGAGCCTCGGCATAGCTCTCCCTCATCACCATCATCATCATCATCATCATCATCAGCATCATCATCATCATCACCATCATCATCATCATCATCATCATCATCATCCTCTCCCCCGAGCTCCGAGCACGGGTCGTCCAAAAAGATATCATCATCCAGGTCCTCCAATTCCTGCAAATCCTCCTCCTCCCCTCGACCCTCCCTCTGCGAGTCAGCCAGTTCAGTAATTTCAGAGTTGGAAAGGGTCGGGGATGAGGTAGGGTCACTCATGCGCTCGCTCATGCATGTGTTGAAAATGGGGTTTCTGGTGCAGCCAGAGACATGGGAACTAGGTTAGTTCAGTTAGATAGAAAGCACACAGTTGTTCAAACAAACGAGGCGGTAGAGAAACATATGGACTGGACCACGGGAGAAAATCCTTTCTCCCTATGAGCCAAAAACCGCTTTTACTGTTTGTTTCAGTGGATTACATATAATTGAGACAGAGAGGGCATATGGAAACGTGTACTACTGCATGCAACTACAATGAAATGTAGAAGGTGAGAAAGGTACTTCCTATGCTACAAGAATATATATTTCAGTGTATCAGCTCATGGCATGATTATGGACCATGGATACACGCACAGGTAAGACACCATGTAGCACATAGCATGTAGCAATAAATCGTTTTTCTTAAAAGTCAGTCACTTCCAGGTATCACAAGATCTAGATAAGTTATGGGACAGGTGATACAGTGAGTTTAATCAAACTTCATTTGATTGTTTGAGTGCAAAGTATCAAACGTTCCTCTGAAGACAGTGCAGCTGATGAAGCTGGGCCTGTCTTCCACAATCAAAAACTGTGATTAACAATGCTCAGGGAAGCATCTGAGCAAACACAACACATGACTTAAGGGTAGTAGTCCCCAGATCGAGACTGAATTACGTGTTCTCCATTACTGTGGTCCATCAGCTGCACACTATATGGCAGTTATGTCCAAAAGCTGCTATTACTCTGAATGGACAGAGATGACTGTATGTGCTGGTGGTGCTCAGCATTTCTTTACCTGCCAACCAGGCGGAACCAGGGAAAGCGATCATAAAAGGGGTCACCTCCTGTCATAACATTTTCACATTCCTCGGTGGTATTGTTGGGCACGTCAGCAGCACGGTCATACATCTCTCGCATGAGATCAAGTCTCTGCCTGCAGGAAGAAGCAACAATTGTCAGATTAAGACATTTAACTAAACAGATGTACAATGTGAAGTTAATGAATAAACAGTTTGCTTTTTGCCAGATATACTGAATGTATCCTTCTTATCTAACTACTCTTTGTAAAATTCTGTCAGATATTATTTAGGTGTGCAATTATTTTAAAAATGTATATATAGTAATGTATTTGTTTACAAGACACTCTGCAAACCACAGGTTTACTGTCTTCTGACTAAATTCCAATAATTTGTAAACCTACATGTCTGGTCATATATCAGTCTTAAGCCTTGGTCTTAATGACCCGTACCAATGGCTGTGAACACTACAAACCATTTTTGGACCATTTCTTACGTCCTTCTTGAGGCAGCTTTATGAGAATCCAGTCTCCGCAGCCCATTCCTAAGTTTGTGGCGAGGTCGATGGTCATGTCCAAGATTTTCTATGAACATGCCATGAAAAACCTCTTTGGACGG
Source organism: Zenarchopterus dispar (assembly GCA_028564865.1). NCBI lineage: Eukaryota > Metazoa > Chordata > Actinopteri > Beloniformes > Zenarchopteridae > Zenarchopterus > Zenarchopterus dispar. The sequence continues at coordinate 1,242,230 of JAOWBL010000019.1, forward strand.
CCGACGGATGAATACCTTAGGAACAACCCAAAAGAACAACACACTATTTTTGTGTAAATATGGCTCAAGAACACATTAAGTTGTTCTAGAGGGCCTGTTCAGCGTTCCCATGAACGACTTTTGAACGGAGATTCGTAAGCTGGAAGTACACATCTCTGTGTGTACTTCCGGAAGTACATCATAAGGTGGAAGTACATCATAGGTGCGCCGCTTAGCCACAGCCAAACAAAAGCAGCGGCCGCAACCGCTAGATCTTCTTCTTCCCGCAGCTGTAGAAGGTGCAGCTGTGGTCTTCTCACCATGATTGCCATCTAGAAAATTACAAACATTTTCAAGAATATTCCAGCTAATGAAGTGATCAGGACACAGATTTGTGGAGATATTGGACAGCTGCCACTTATATAGCCAGACAAAATGTGGCAAAAGCCTAAGGATCTTCTGACCAACAAGTTGAGATTGTGGTGAGTTGTGCATAGAGGTCATGAACGGCCACCTTTCTACAACAAATTTAATGAGATGATCATAAGTATACCGTCAGTAGGTTCTGAGGCATCCTTACAGAGATCATATAAACTCTACGAACAGGCTGCATCAGAAAATCACCTAATTTTCTCAAGCATGTGTCAGGCTGCTCTTGTGAATTGAACAGCAGCCGTACAGAGTTCCTACAAAGACTGTAGGAAATTATGCCCTCCTCCATAAATGTCTACAAACTCCAGATTTTGTCCAAACTGGGAGATTCGTACAAACCCTCTGTTTGTAGGAAACTTTGTGACCGAGGCTTTAGAAATGAAGTAAAGATATTGTGACGTAAAGATATTGCATGTTCAGCCACCTCAGTTTCTCTAATGTCCAGTAGTGAGTCGCCCCATTCTTTTGATCTTGCGCCTCCACGGCCACAATTGTACGGGGAAACGGCCTCTTTTCTCTGTCTTTAGTTGAGTTTGGGGGCAACAACTCCGGAGCCAGGGGGGAGTAGAGAGTGTCTGTGAGCAACATAAACTGGAACTGGACCTGCAGAGGAACAGGAATCATCAGTTTGGCAAAGGATCTGCACAAAGGTGTAGATATACTGATGTTCTGAACATGCTGGACCTTCTTCTTCAGCTCGACACTGATCGCATTGGCCTCCTTAAGGAAGATGGCATTTCCCCATAAAAGGTCACGTAGCGAGGTGAACTGGTAACACCTCCACTTTCGGAAGCTCCACACAGCCAGCTCTCTCTCCCTCTCTGTCCACTGAACTGTTGGCCAAATTATCCAAAATATTTATTTAACAAATATGTTTTAACAACCAACATACAAGCAGGATTTGTATCCAGTCTTTCTCTACCTTCCTCTTCTGGTTCCTCGTCATCTTCAGGGGCTTCTGGGTAATAACGATCCACCTGTTTCTGAAGAGCCTCCAGCCTGCTCTCATAATCCTTTAGTTTAGCACATAAAAAAGTATTTTAAGAATCATAACAGACTTTGGTCTGAGATAGCACTTTAAGAAACACTAAATAACAGTATTATATCATGATTACAATAAAGCTTGTGTTTATTTTGTTTGTTTACAATAAATAACAGAGAGGAATATAACTACTAAAAGGAAGGACACATTAAGTAAAAACGGATTCTAAGTTACCACACAATATATATAATGTATTAAATAAATACCAAATTCCTCCATTGTGCTACAGCTATTTTGGAAATATAAGTATAGTTATGAATAATTATATCTGAGTAAAACATCCTATCATTGTACCAGTCTTTGCTGTTCAAGAAGGTTGTTAGCCTCCTCTCTTTCTTTGCGATATTGATCCTCCAGCTCTTGCAGCCTTAGGACATAAAAACAGATGAACATAAAAGGTTTAAAAAGGTCAAACCAACTCAAAACCAATTATTAATTTTTGCACAACAATTTGGACAAATGTGTTCAAAATAAATTCAAGACAATGCAGGCATCTCTAGCAGTAAAGACTTCATGCAGCACTTGTTTTCCATCATGTCTACCTTGCTGCCTTTTTTTTTTGTTATCTGTACCTCTGTTCCATTTCTTGTTTCATGTCAATGCCCTGTTTCTCTAAGAGCTCCCTTTGTGCAAAGGCCCAGTCTACGGGCTCAGCAGGCGTTTCAGCGCAGGGGGTCCTCTCTCTCTCTGCCCTCGCTTGCTCAGGGTGGTTGAATCGAAACACATGGCTTTTCCCCAAAATGATGCGATTTCCTGTAAGGGTACCAAATCAGAGCATGCAAATTAAATGTGAATCATATAATGTGCATATCAGTGTTTTATTCTGCAGATGAAATTTAGGGAGACAGCTTTTAAGACAGTGCTCTGACCTGACTTCAGAACAGTAGCTTCTGTCACTCTTTTTCCATTAACATAAGTCTCAGCTCCCTCACATGGCTCTAGGACAACTGTTGCTAAGGAACAGAGGGGTGGGATTCATAATTACAGCAATATGCAACTCTAATGTCGTCAGCTACAAGCCTGTGGAGTGAAGCAAAAAGCTCACTTTCTCCCACTGGACCAGGAGAGCTGGTAAAAGTGCAGTGCTCGTCCTTGATGAAGTGGCCACTGAGGACGATATCCTGGCGACTGCTGGCATCTAAACGACCAACCCTAAGAAGCACAGTAGATGATGGCACTTCAGTACACTTCATTTATATTCAATTAAATCAAGCTGTATCAATCAAACATAATTTACCCAAATATTAATATTGTATCTAATACTGTATTTGTCAGTATCTAACCTGGTGATTCCATCTTTAATGTAATACAGCAGGCACTCAGACATCAAAGGATCTTCATTTAGGTTCACCAAATGTGGTGTCTGCCACAGAAAAAGAAGTTATTCATTCATTGTCAACATCTGCTGCATCATTTTCAGATAATGAATCTTTTGCATCCATATGCTATTTGGAATATACCATATGGAAAAGAGGATGGAAAAACAACCTCACCGTAAGAAAGAATCAGTAATAGTTAAAACCATGCGGTGAAATTCACTCCCTGCAGTTTTCCAGCATGAGTGTTTAATGTTATCTTGGGCTACAAGCAAAGAGTTATAAATCACTGACATGGGGGCAGTACTATTATCTTTTCTCCAATATTTACACTTATTGCTGCCGTCAGTGGAGTGTTTAAAGTGAGTAACTAAGTGGATTTAGGACATAACTAATGAAAACTAGAAACCCTTGTTTGATCTGCCAAGACAAGGCTCAAGTTGAAGAGCACCTCAAAGCACTCAGGGGAGACAGCTTTAAACTCGGAAACTTCAGCTTTAGACTCAGAGAAACAAACCTCGTTGGGGGAAAACAGCCCGACTGTATCGATAAACACAGGTTGGGGCTTTCTGGGCTGATCAGAGGGCTTTGGGGTGAATAAATAAGCATTTCAGTGATTAATTTAAATAAAAAACATCTGCACTCTGAGGAGGTTTGGGTATGTATAGAGTAATATATTTTCTTTTTACCTTCTTTGGTGAGAACACACCCACGGTGCCACCATCTTCTCGCATTGCCACACCCATTTCTGCCAGCAAAGCCTCTCTGTGGACAATTGATGGTTAATATTCATAGCTACAAGTGTCTTACATCAGACTTTCATGTGAATGCAGCCTCTTTCTAAGAAAGGCACACATGTGCACCAGATACCTTTGTGTGTACATCATTTGTATCAACATCCCATTTGTGACATCATATTAATACAGAAGATTTGATTGAGCCAGAATAGAAACAGTTTCGACAGCTCAAAGCGATGGCAACTATGAGATTGGTGACTTCTCACCACCACCCACTGCCACTTTCTTACAGTGTTGCTGAGTGATTTTTCTTGCTCTGCCACTGTTATGCAAAGTTGTGGATGCATGCCAAGAAATGCATCCCCTGATGAGCAATGCTCAGCAAAAAGCAAAATGCTGCATGAATTTAGATGTGTTCATTCTCATTCATGGCACGTGGCCACACATCACATACAAATCCAATCTCGGAATATAAGATAAAGACACAATTTCTATCTGAAAATAGGAATTGACCATCAGATTTTCTGCATCAAAACAGTCCTGAAAAAGTCTCATCATTGGGAAAAAAATCTTATATACACTAGTCTACTATGCAGAAGTCTTAAGAACCCCTAGTTTTGCTGCCTTATCAAAGTTTTAATAACAACCTATATTTATTTTTAAGTCTTAAGTAAGATAGTAAGTAGTACTAGGTAGTCAGATCTGAACAGAAAAAGTGGGGACAATACTGGATTAAAGAATTGGCCAATTATTGGCCATTTTATAATAACTGGCATCAACCATTGAAAACCCCATGTCGATCAACCATAAATACAAAAACACAATGTTCTGAAAAAATAGCTGTACAAGCGAAAGTCTCCATTTTGTGTGACCTTTCTTAGAACAAAATGCAGATTTAAATCAGCAAGAAGTTAGTTTTTAGCTGTGTCAGTCCCACTGACTGAGGTAAATTCACTTTTCTGACAAAGTCCAATTTTACTCTTGTTCAGTCTTTTGCTTGGTCAGTCTCTCATTTCTTCTTCCATTGTTACTTTCTTTAGACTCTTAAGTTATGCCTGTCATGTCCACTGTAGCTCTGTGAGATAGCTTCATTGTTCCTGTGCACTACGTGTGGCATAAAGTGATACAGAGTTGTTGTAAGATATGATTTGGTTGTTTTTATTTTGCCAATAGCAGGGACAGACTATGACATAACTGTCCTAAAAGTAAGCAAATATTTTTAAATAATATTGAAACTGATAATTTAACATTAAAAACTCTTTTGTGCCAATGTAACTCTTCTTAAGGACTGTCTGTATTTCTAACATAAAATGAAATAAAATCTTACCTTTCCATTCTAATTGCTTCGGTTCTACGAAGTTTCTCCTCCCAAGTCTCATTGAGTTCAGCGATGATTTTCTCTGTTTCCTAATTTTTTGAAAAAAAATAGTATTTTACAGTCAACAAAAGGATAACAAAAGGATAACTCCCACTACAATGAAAACTACAAAACCAACCACTAATTCATCTGCTAGTAAGTATATTCTCAATCTTCCTTTGTTGTGTCGTAGTATAATACAGTCTAAAACGATTAACACTCCAAACTGTCATGCATTTATTCATAAACTTTATATTCGAGGCACAGGCTGCTGACCATGCACTGCAGCTTTCGTTTATTTAAATATCTTCTCCCAACTGTGGAACAGATGAGACATTTAAAGAACCTGGCTGGCTTTATGGATGTATCTTCACAGTATAAAGGTGAGGAAATGAACATTTAAAGACCATCTTGGTTAGTCTCATATTATTAGATCTGTCAATAAGAAAAACATTACATGTAGTCAAATCATTTATTTTCACAAAAGATTTATTCTGATACAGTCTTAAGCTATGCAACTTGTGAGCTTGGGTTGTTTAAGCTTGCATTTATAAAACAACTGCATGTTTTTCTGGGCTCACCTTCAGCCTCTCAATGGCCTCCTCGCTCCCTGGGCTGAACATAATGCGGTCATGTAGACTGGCAATGGATCCTGCACGGCTGGACAAGGCTGAGAGGGATGGAGAGGGACTCATCCCCGTCATGGCATTGGTCACTGTGGAAAGATCATCCCTTTGATTCACAGCTTGGCCTTTATTGTTATTGTTCTTGTAATCGGACATGTCTGTCAGGGTGGGACGAGGCATGGGGAGTTGACGGGAGGCGATGTTGGAAAAATTAACAACAAAAAGCAAAACAAAGAAGAAATACAGAAAGAAAAAAGAGGAAAGAGAGGGGGAATAAAAAAGAAAAAGAAAGAACATATGTGGCTTCAAACACATCTGACTCACAGAGAAATTTGACTGGCTTGTATAACAGCGATAGCAGCACCAGCGGAAAGCCGCGCACAAAGATCAACGTAAATGATGCAGCAAAGAGGCCATCCATATATAACAAGGCTCAAAGAAAATGCAACTACGATACAAAACTTAAAGCAGAGCATCCTTTATAACTCAAAAACAAAAAGATTTAACACTTCACTAGGAATTCAGATATATATTTTTATCTCCCATCTCAAGTAGAAAAAAATGGCGTGAGACAGAAATTCTTTACTCATTCCCAATTTAAGCAATTTAAGCATCTTTAACAGAAAAAACTAATTGCACATTAGTTGTGGAAAATAAACTGCAAGCTAGATGATCATATGTGCAGAGACATACAATAACAACTCCAGGTTTTTCCCCTTCCAAACCAAATATTTGGTAACCAATTCACATTTACTTATTCTTTAGCATCTAAAATAGTTAAATCTATTGCTGCGACACTTTGTGCACTCACATTTTGTAATTTGTATATTTTATTTATTTTTTTTAGCATCTACTAAAAAAAGTAACATTTGAAAAAAAGAAAAAATTAAATTACTTTCTGTGTGCTACAGTCCTTCTCTACCCCTCTGTTGGTAGATTACTGTGAAAAACATCATAGTTGGGGCACAGCGCAAATTTAGTTGCAACTAATTTGACAAAGTAAATCTGTCAACTGATACTTGACTGCAGAATAAACACAGAACGGTTTGGCAACACAACTAACAAGGATGTAAATGTGAGTTAGAGAAGAAGATTTAGGTCTTATTTTACCACTTTTGAAATGTAAGTAGCAATAACTGAAATTATTCATGCAGAGAAAAAGCACACTAATACTTTGGAATAAGGTCTTATTTTCTGCAAGAAACAATAGGAAAGATCTGACTAGACAAGGGCTTTGACGTGGCTTGTGTGGTCATGACTAAAAACTCCCGATAACCAAAGCAAATTCAATCAAGCACTTAGTGGTTTGATTGCCTACAGAATTTGGTCAGGCTCAAACCGAAACAGTGATATGGACGGGTCATGAGGGGCCACAACCTTGAGAACAGCAACTGTGGTGCTATGCTTGTCAATTGTCAGGCAGGGACAGGGACACCAGGGGTGTCTCAGATTTCTGCAATGCCAGTGAGTCCTGGGTAGGTGGAACATCACCTCGCTTGGAGGAGCAGAGCCTAAGTGCTTAGAAAGGCTGATACAATCACTGTTATTTTGGCTTGAAAAGACAAAATAAAAATGTCTATTTTTCACCTATTTATTCCACCTTCTTAAAGAAAGCCACATAGCTCTAGAAAAGGTACCACTTAAGGACTGCATTGTTCTGCTGAAGTTATCTGTGCCCATGTGGGGATTGATTGAAAAAACTGAAGAGAAGTGCTGGGCTAATGGGCTTGTCTGATTTGTAAAAAGCATTAAAAATTACGGCACAAATAGAGAGCTACATTGTCATCTTCCAGTTATAGTTTGCTTTCTCATCATGGCTGCCAACCAAAGTAGATTAAGCCAGACAAAAACCTGATAAGATAATGTAAAGCTACAGTTTCTACAGGTTTGAAATTAATGATCGGGATGATATATATCATACTGTGATCTATATTGTATTTCTCTGCCTTGTTGAGACATGAGCAGTTAACCTCTGCCCCATTAATGCCACATCTATGATCTCCACAGCACCAAATGGAATATGGTCCATATTTGTCTAAGAAATTACACCCAAAATGATCAAAGATGTCATTACACTAAATTACCAAAAACTGTCTAGGCTACACACAATTGTACTGCAGTGCTGCAGAGAACATTGATAAGCTCCTATTTTGTCAATATAAGTGCCAATGAAACTAAGCAGCAGAGCAAAAGCAACAGCCAGAAAACACACGTTTCAAACCCTCGATATCTGCACCAGTCGCCCGATATGCTGGAAGGAGAGGAAACAAAGGGTGCCAGGGAAAGAAAGAGAGAAAAGAAACAGCACAACTCTTTTTTAGATAAAATGGATCTAAGAGATTCAATAATCTTTTGCTTAACACCTGAGCAATGTAGTTCATATGTTTGGTCTAAGATATCATGCATAGAATATTAAAATCATGACATATTAATTTTCTGTTATGTGTTGTTTGAATTTTTTAATAGTGAGCTAGTTTTTTTTTTTCAAATTATGCGAATTATAAACAAGAATGCGTAAAATAGCAAGGTCTATTTTCTCACTGAAAATAAATTTGAGGATTTGAGTAAAGCCTGGAAAGCATCCTTATTTGCTTGTTTCCATCCACTTTACTCACTTTACTATTTTGTTGCCCTGCTTCTCAATATGTTTTACACTCAGAATACATCCAAAAACACACTTTTTAAAAAATAAGAAAATAAATGTTTAGTGCTGAAGAGAGGAGCTACATTAACTGACAGTACATCACTAGGGAAAAAAAAGAAAGTCTAAAGCCTTCACAAATGAATTAAACACTGTCTTACTCTCAATGATGTCGCCCAGCCCTTGGGCATAAAGGAGATCTTTCAGGCGAGACACTTCTTCCTTCAGCTCACGCACCAATCGGTTGTTGGGATCCTCGTTAATTACAGCGTTACAGCGAATCTGTTTGGCACGGTCAGCGTACCTGGGAAAAACAAGGATCATAGAGGATGCTAAAATGTGCGATTGAAGAGGTGACAAGACCCACGTGAATAAGTCCCTTGACATCACACATGCAGCTCAGAACTCCAGCTGCTGCTTGTTAAAGGCAAGTATCACGAATATTAGCTGATTCTGCCAAAAAAAAAAAGTATTTATGTAGAGTATTTATGTTTCTGCACCGCCTGATACCATGTTGTTGTTATAAACAGAATCCAAATTCTTTCTACACATGAAGTTACACAAAACTGGATTGGAAATTCCTGTTTAAGTTATTTTATTTGAGAATTTGAGTTAGCTGTCTAGCACTAGGATTGTGTTGTTGGATCATGTTATTTTACGCTGGCAAATCCCACCACACAATGATTTCTAAGGGTGGCACACATTTTGCTGAAAATAACATTAGCAACTTTATTAAGCATTTAAGGAGCCATCACATGAGAAAACACAAGTTTAGTGATATTAGAGTCCACAAAGGAAGCACCACAGCAGCAAACTCTTGCAGTTCCTAGAATATCCAAATGTAGATTTAGAGGAAGGTTTTTCTACTATCAGGCACTGTTACTATGGAACCAGCTTTCTGTTTAGTAAAGCCTGTAGTTAGTGTAAACTTCAGTGTATTAGGGCCAGTAGTCATAGCAACAGCTACAGGAAAAGACTAGAGCAGGTTCGTCTTTAACATAACTTCATCCTAGATATGCTGCTATAGACCTAATCTGCAGGAGGACACCAACATGATCCAGTGGTGGTGCTCCTCACCCTTTTCTCTCTTCTTCTCTCCTTCTCTTTTCTTTCTTCAGATCTATCCATAGTTATTAATTAAACATATCTCATAAGCATAATTACTCTCTGTTGATCTTGTAGTTTGGTGTGCTGGTCTGTCCCCTCTTTTCCTCTTTAGTAGATGTTTACAGAACGGAGCTTCCAGAGCTGCATCCTGACCTGCAGTTCCATCCTCTGAACACCTCAGCGTCTGCTGTCTACACCTGTTTACATAGTCGTCTTTGAAGTACATCAACTAACCATGTATCAGTCATATGTACATAGAACTCTTAGTTCTCCAGCTAATAATTACTACTAATATAACTTGTCTTTTGTATTATTGACAATATATCTGTGTCTCTTCTCTCTTTGTTCTTCATCCTCTCTTTCTTATCTCCTCTTTTCCTGCTCTACCTGGCTGGTCTTCAGCAGGAGGGTCCCCCCTCTGAGCCAGGTCCTGCTCAATGTTTCTCTCGTCTTAAAGGGGAGTTTTTCCTTACCAGGGTTTTTTTTTACTTGCCAATGTTTCTTTTAATATTTGGTCAGGGATCATGTTCTGGGTCCCTGAAAAGTACCTAGAGCAGCGGTCCCAACCCTCAGGCCACAGACTGCTACCGGTCCGTCGGTCTTATGACACCGGGCCACACAGAAAGAATAAATAACTTACATTATTTCTATTTTATTTATTATCTGAGTCTGAACAATGTTTTATTTTGAAGAATAGCCAAAGTCTCTCCGTTACATCCGTCTATGACTCACTCTCGACTCACTCTTGACGCACGTCAAGATATTTGCCTCGGCCACGTGATACATATTAAACCCACAAGTTAGCAACATGAGTAAAAAACAGATGTCTTTGGAAAGTTTCTTTGTAAAGGGGAAAAGACCCAGTGAGGAGATTTGCATTTAACAGACAATACAGGTGATTCCCCATGCACCAAGCCCACTCTGCATAATATGCAGCGACCAGCTCTCTAATGAGGGAATGAAGCCTTTGAAACTGCTCCGCCCCTTGGAGACCAAGAATTCTGCATTAAATTAAAATCTGCTGATAAAGTTGCATACACAGTGGATTCATGTTTATTCTTGTATTTAGAAAATACCAGTTTTTAATGCCGGTCGTATCATTTTATTTTGTTGTATTTATCCACCACACCTTAAAGGCCGGTCCGTGAAAATATTGTCTGACATTAGGCCGGGCTGTGGCACAAAAAAGGTTGGGGACTGCTGGTCTAGAGGCAATTTGTATTGTAATTGTTGAGAAAACGTACATGAAGTATGATCTCTGTTTTGTATTATCTCTGTCTTTGATATTAAGATGTGCTTGTGTCTATCTAAGATCTAGTGTTCATTAAGGGGAAAAGGTTAACGTGGAAAAGTCCTGAGAGAGGTTTTGGGGCAAGTTACTGAATGAATAACTGTGTAGAGTGAAATGTCAAAAGTAGGTTAAAATGGAAAGTTGCTGAAAGAAGGCATCACCTTAACCCTGTAAGGGGGGTGTCTGTACCCTCTATCTATGCTCTGTATGTGTGAGATTTTCAGCAGATAGGAGGAAGCTGACAGGATGCTGTTAAGCTGCCATGTTCTCCTTGTACAAGAAATAATTATTGAACTAATCCATCGCTTGTGCCTTTTTCTCCCCACTGCATAGTTGGAGTGCAGACATAGAAGTTTTCCAACAGTAACAGACACTATATAAATAAAACTGAATTATATTGAATTGTGTTATCTTTACAGAAATAAGAGAAATCACCCAAAGAAACCCCGATCAATAATGGACAAAACGGTAAAATTCATTGTCCAGGATGACGAGCTCCTGTCAGTCTTTGAAAATGTTGGATTTCACTGAGTAGCTGAAAATCTGGATCCGCACTACAGTTTCCTAGGTCAAGAATACAGTTCTCCAATATTGATGCAAATTTTAAATAATAGTTGTTAAATTTATCTAAAAAAACAAAAATAAAGATAAATTGCTGAGCAGTACTGTCAGTCAGTACCCAATGCTAATGAATCAGAGTCAGTACTGGAAAGAAAAATGTTGGTATGAGAATATCTCTAGTTTGAAGTGTGAAATCAGATGCAAACTGGTGAGAAAAATGTGCATTATGCAACAACTGCCTCAAAGCTGTGTGGGAGGAGGAATCTGCAGCATGAAGTGAGCTGTCAGTTCTCTACCTGAGTGTGCTGAGGGTCTCATCGTAGTTGATGTCAGCGGGACTCAGGGCAGCAACCATTGCAGTTCGAGAATTCCCCCCTGGAGCAAAAAAGAAAGCAAATTAAAATGTTTTGACCTCAGGTTGTGAGAAATGAAATGATAATTACAAAAAAAGACTTAAATTTTAATGTTCGTACCCAAGTTTTCTCTCAGCAGCCAAGTTAAAACAGAATCTCGATACGGAATGAAGCTTTCTACCTTCTTTTTCTTTTTATTCTGCATATTAAACAGAAACATCAAATTCAAATTAATACTACAAACTGCATTTTAGAATGAGGGAAAAAAAGTAAATGAAAAATCTACTACAAACATTTACCTTATTTGGCCCAGAGTCCTAGAAATATAGAGTACAATATGCATGTTTAGTCAACACAAAAATCTATTTTACGTTACACAGTACGACAAGGAGAAAAAAAGATAATACATACCACTTCTGCCAAAGCAGAAATAACTTTCCCAAGCGTGGTCAGAGATTTGTTAATGTTTGCTCCTTCCTGTGATACACAGCATCATATCAAAGTAACCATTCTAATCAACTGCTTTAATGTAAACATGGTCAGACTAAGCAAGAAAATGTGTTTTCAAATATTTTATTTAAACTTCCAAAAGGTGGTTTACCTTAAGCCTGGTTCCTTTGGCTCCGGTAGAATCTGCCCTCTCGCTGCCAGCCAAGTCAACCAAACTTATTTTGCTGACCTACAAAAGCACACCAAATAAATATTTGTTGTAAATGTAATGTCATGTACAGTATATCCATTCCAGAGACCAGTTACGCTATTTAAAGAACATCATCACAATGTGCCATTATTATCAGTATAACCATGAAGCAATATTTATATCTAGTGTGATTGTTTACATTAAACAGAGTCAAAACTTCTTTGGCAGAATTTCAGTGACGATGTGATAAAGATGTGCTACCTTTTCAGAGGTGTTGTCAGTCTCTGCATCGTGACGTTTCTGAGTAAAAATGATGTTAAAGACAGCATGGGAGCGACTGCTTGTCTCATTCATGTTGGTCGCAGCCACAGTCCTGTAGAGACACAGCAACATTTAATTAGTTTGTAGGCCACACGTCTGTTCAGCAGGACAGTCTTTTTAAAATAATCATAATAAAGAAACAAACGTGTTTTTATCTATACATTATCCATTAGTCTGGAACAATCACATTATCAAAGCATCATTCAAGATTTAAATAGCTAAAATGTCAATAATTATATGATAAAGAAATAATTTTAATCACAGTTTGACTAAGATTGTGTGTCTACAGTCACCCCACTACACTCCACGTTAACAGATATTTATCGTAAAAAGAGAGAGGTGGTGTTAGTGGTGGTGGGTGGGTGGGGGGAATTTGAAGCAGTCAATGTTATATTTTGATTTTGATTTTCCTGGAAGTTTATGAGACAGGCCTTAAAATAAAATGTAATCTAAATAATCTTAAAAAACATTTTATGTACAGAAAGCGTATAAGTCACGTACTATTATAATATTATACTTCAGAAAGTTTATCCTTTAGTGAGCTGTACTGTTGCATCACAATTCCACATCAGCATATAAATATCATCTTTTTATCTCCACCAAACTTTACATTAAGTTGTTGGCAGAGCTGAAAAGCTTTTATATTGGATCCTTGCAGTGTTTTGACCAATGCTTATCCTAGAATTTTCAGTGAATTTTCATGAACTTGAAAGTAATAAACATAATATATGTCCTTGAAGTTAAAGTTTCAAATGGTTATTTGAACAAAGAAACTTCTGCTAATATACAAATTCCTGAATAATTTGTCTAAGGGGTAATATTAATGATGAATGAACAGTGTATACACTCTTGTGCTAATGATTTAATTCCCATTTTCATTAACTCTTCATGACAAGAACTGAAGAATGGGTGGCCCCATCACCTGGCCTTGTTGCCGGAGTCCATCAGGTCTTGGATGTCATTGTACGAGGTGACAGCCAGCTTGGACAGGTCCTCCACGTAGGGCCCCATCAGAGGATGCTCTCGCACACGCAGGTTCCCTTTGTTTTTGGGGTTCAGCAAGTCTCGCACACGTTCACAGTAGATTTCCATGTAGCTGACCTGTTCAATTATATAATTAGACTGAGTGCTTATAGCCACTGGCGGATCTGTTTGCTGTACAAACAAAAGGACCACATTACCTCTACAGAGTAAGACATGCTGTTGTCTGTATTGTCACTGATCTTTGTGAAAAGATCTTCGCACATCTGGAAGAAGAAAAACTGTATTACTTCCAAAATTATTTAAGGGAAGAAAATGGTCGTTTTCATTATTTTCACTGGTCACATATCAAGTGTATTACTCTACCAGTGGAATGATTCCTTGCTGATCTTTGACATCCTGCTTTCCCATCATTGTGTAAGATTTCCCAGCACCTGTCTGGCCGTAAGCAAAGATGCAGACGTTGTAGCCTTCAAAGGCGTGAAGCAACATTTCCTCTCCAATGTCTTTGTAAACTCGCGTCTGAGAGGCATAGTTGATGTCCTCGGGCTGTAAACGGATATTAATAATCCTGTAAACCTCGCAAACCCAGCACAAAATCAAACTCCCTAATGTGAGCGAGATGCGGTCAAACTTTGTGGGTGCAAAATGAGTTACCGAGGTGTGCGACCAGTAGGAGTAATCAAAGTTGAAGCTCTTGTTGTCTTTGGCCTGCTTGGGGTTGATGATGGCTGAAAGACAGAACACGGAGCGCAGGTCAGAGGGAAGGTTAGGACTGCCCAAGTGAAACTGTATCCAAGCTGGCTCATGGTCAAGTTGTGATAACAGATCTTAGTCACATCTAGAGAAATCTTTTTGCTTAAGTACCATTAAAAATGTTCAGCATTAGTCACATCATGGACAGCTAAATAAATAAAAGAAAATCAATTTCACTATTCTTACTTCAAACTAAAAAAGGCCATTTTCAGTGTCTGCTAAGTCTCACTGGACATTTCAGGACACGCAGTTTCAGGTTCAGGTCATCTTTCAACAGTTCAAGGTTTGCTGCACTTTGAAGGGCTCAGTTGCCATTTGCTAGCCTTCCAATAAACCCAACCTTTGTCTTTGTTACACTATTCATTCTTCTCATACACTCACAGAGGTATTGATTTGATGTCTTCCAGTACTGGCTAAATATTCTGTAACTCTTTATGCAGTGCTCTATGCAGTTAGATCTGTCAAAAGCCACAATCCCGTCAATCTTTTAAATGAAGCATAAAATATTTTATGCTATTACACAATAATTCATCAACTGCATTAAATGCTGCATGTCTGCTGGTTTAGTTTAGCTCAGATAGAGCTACAATTCTGAGCTGACCAGTGATGATTCATGCAAATTTAGTTAAACTGTGATGCTGATTAAATCATACTTCTGGTGTGTGCCAACTTCACAAAATCTCTGCATCCACACCCTTTTCAAATTAGTCTGAGGTACATAACAATCATGGAAAACTTAGTTATGTCACTCCAGAAGTAGTCTAGAGCTGTTTTGTGTAAATTGTAGATGACTGAGCTTCTTTGTGACTTACAAGAGTTGTGCCTGCACAGTATGTGAAAGATTTTTGCAGTTAAAACAGCAACATTACTACTTTTGCAGATATTCAGCATCAGAAATAATAAATGCAATCTTTTTTTAATGCTTTCAAAAATAACTAAAACATCAGCGATAAAATATTGTCTACTGTTTGTTTCTGTTTCAACTTAATTTTCACAAAGCAGTTTACTCAGAGTTGACAAGATGAAGAATTAGATACATACATGTAAATTTGTGTTGTTAGATATATAGCAGCATTTTTGGATGTTTCATGCCATTTTAAAATGAAACTCAAACGTTTTGAACCATTACAATACAGGTTCAGTTAACTACAAGTCACTGGAACACTGAAATTACTGTTCTGTGTGGATGTTATAGCATCTGTTAGTGTGTTCACCCAAAAACAGCAGAATTGATTTAATGTGAAGATACCAACGATGCCAACATTTCTTTTATCCTCCCAGAGACCCAGGCCATTTTCTCTGCTAATGCAGATACAGTTGATAATAAAGTACAATTTCTGAGTAAACACTATATTTTCCTCTTTACACTGTGGTTGTTTCCAAGTTATGAAATACAGGCCAGTGTAGCAGTCTAAGGTTTAACATTTCAATGTTTTTAAGTATTTCAATGTTTGTCATATAGATTTGTTGACAAAGTATCTAACTTTGCTTGGTACATACTACTTTAAGTAGCAAATCATTACTTTTTACATTACCTGTTAAAAATAAAAAAAATTCCCCACCAACTTAGAAGAGCTACATTACTTCTGTGTCACATTTTTAGAGTGTTCCACAAGCCTGAAGTAGAAAATTCAACGTATATTAACAAGTGAAATGCAATTGATGAAAAAAGGATGAAATATCTTGAGCTCATACAGTTTGCACACAGGTAAAAGTCTAAATAAATGTAAAAATGATTGAGTTTTACTCTTTTTTGTATGTTTTGTTGCATTTTCCAAATCATCCTAACTTTTTCTGACTTAGGGTTATATTTGTGTAATATTGCTGACTGTACTCACCCACAACAGAGATGCTGCTGAACATTACGAAACGAGATAACTGTAGCTTCAGAATAGTGAGAATAATCTGAGGCTTTAACACTTGTTTCAAATCTGTGAGAGTCTGGTTATAATGGAGGGTTTGTCTTCGACCTAAGCAACATGTCATTCTTTCATTTTCTAGGCACACTTATGCTGTTAATATCTACAGTGGTGGGATTGGGCTGGAAACTAACACAGCTGGTACATCCACCTTACACTACAAACTCCACACTATATGGGATTCAAAACACCACCAACTAACTAGTGTCCAAACTAAACAAAGTTTCTGTTCAGTGACTTTTTTTTCCAATTACCTGTCATTTATGTTTTTGTGCTTTCTGTTATACAATAACATTGTCCATCCCTTCACTGAAAGCAGTGATAATCACATGTAAAAGGAGACAGACTGCTTTATCAAAAAATTTAAATCGACAAATCTGCAGTATGACATCCTCCCACTGCTTACTCATCTTTCTGTTGTGATTCACACAAAATGAAGCCCCATCCCTTTCCAAGCAGGAAACAGAAGCACCATGCACTCAGATAAAGTAATCACTTTAGAGTGGCAGTGATTTGTGGCTTATACACTCAGTTCGCCACTAATATCCACTCGACAATAGGTTTTGCATCATTTCAAGAACATGGAGCCAGTCTTATTCCCTTTTATTACCTATCATCTGTTTTTACAATAAAATGAATGTGTTTTAATTGCTCATTGCTAATTTTGTAGATGATGCCAGAAGTCATGGCATAGAGGACAAAGTAATTAGACACAATACAACAAAGCTTTCAGTTTTTAATTGAACTGCTGACAGTGTTTTGAAGTGAGCTTTCATTTGTTATGATGATAGCAGAAACCAAACATAATGCATGCTGGCTGCTTTGAGCCCACAGACAGATTAACCAATATAACAACTAAAAAAAACCCCCAAAAACCTTTTTGTCAGATTTGGTGAACTTAGATTGCCATTTTGTGGTAATAAGCACATGGACCTGAATATTTTGTCTTTGTTTAAAAAAAAAAGAAAAAGAAAGTCATATCATTCACATAGATAAGTCTATTTGACATTCTGAAAGAACTATATGGAGATATTTTTGACTACTATATTTTAAAGTAATATTTTAGTGTTTGCTATTAAATTTGTCATATTTTTATATGTGGGGATTTTAAAAATGTGAACATGTGTTTATCTGATGTTTTCCATATGGGATGGCTTAGGTTTTTTTTTTATTAGTTCACCTACTTTATAAAACACCACTTCTCAACACTGGGGCAGTTAGGAATTACCACATCCCACAATTGTTTTTTTTTCTCTGATTTTAGCGCTATTTATCTTGCATTGTTTAATTATAGTTGTTATTCTTTCATTGCATGTTTTTTTTTCCATAGCTGATGGTTCGTCATGATTGTGACTGTGTGATGCTGGTCATGCTGCCACGGGTGGCCTGTCCCAGTCAATAGAAGAGGAAATGTGGTCACGTCAGCAGGTCTGGCAGACGGGATTTGAACTCACTGACTGCGGCTGGAAGAGAGCCACGTTGATCTATATTCAGCAGCAGCAACTGTTTGCTGCTTGATTTTGGACTCCAATCTGAGATCATGAGCAGTGATGTGAAAACATGCACCATTGCAAGAAAGATCAGTAAATGTAATTCTAAAGGCTTAATTGTGTTAAAATAAAACCAACATAGATAGACTGAATTTCCACTAAAATGTATTTGTCAACATGAGTGTTTTTAACACACTCTCATGCTATTCAACTGAAAAAAAGGTCAATTTCTTGTAGTTTCACCCAAAAGGTATAAAGAGTACAAACACAAATGGCATATAGTAGTGCTACATAGGTGTGTCAGGATTTAAACCTTCAGAATACACCACAGTAATATACATTTAATAACATGGTAGGATGCACATATTTATATTTGCTGACATTACAGAGAGCTCTGATAACAAATGGTCCAGGGGTGAGATTTCTGATCAGCTCAAGCCTTTCCTAAAGTAAAATAAATCTAAATGTAACACCGAGAATTTGAACCTGCTAGTACTCTAAAAAGCGACCCATGTTTCGTTCAGGTCTGTCCCCTGCATCTTAATTAAGGTCAGTGTGGGAGGGAAGAGCCCTCAACAATAAAATTGCTTCCATTCTCTCACTTTGTGGGAACTGAGCTATGAACCCACACGAGTGTCAGAGAGGACAAAACAGAGAAAGAGACACTCACAAAAAAACTGCAGAACTCCATTTCCCTTTTCTTCAGCCAAGACTGCAGACGGACAAGGGGGCATTTATACCCTGTTTCTGTACCCACTCCAAACACTGCCACCAATAGGCTTTTTCATGACATCACTCTGCTCATATCCTTCAGCCCACATCCAGGGCTATTGACTCTGGTTGAAAGAGAGCAGTCTACTTTGCTGAAAGACTTGCAGTCTCACTGAAACCATCTTTGGAATCTTTTGGCATCTTTCTGTCTTGCACACTGAATAACTTTGGATTTGATTGTGAAGCAGAAAAAAATAAATAAATCTGACCTTAGATAAGAGATTTGTTTTAATCTGATTCACAGAGTAATTCCAACTTCATGTCTCCTGGGACATTTCATTACATACAGTCAGTATATATTTTGCAGGAGATTATGGCACCTCTGATACGAGGGGTCACTGAAGGAAGGGCCAATGGTGACAGCAAATGGAAGTTGTTTTATAAATTACTCATATTCAGATTTCGAAGTCAGTGACGCAGCATCATTGTTTTTGTGGGGATCAAATTTTTAAAAATGATCACACTTGCAAGAGACTGATTTTAGTAAGTATTTGGTCAGGGTTAAAAAAAAAAGTCCAAAGCAAATTCTCAAGCAACAATTAAAATGCCCAAAAAAGGCCAGCTAGTTTGTTTTGTAGTCACCCATGACATGAGGAGTGAGATGACTAAATTAGGCCAAACGGTAAATATTTCAGGAAGTCTCATCCATTATTTACACATGGCTTTACCTTGCTAAGCAGACAACATATCAAGTATCTTTCCAGTCTCTTTGCCCTGTGCTCTGTCAAATCCAAGGAATATGGGTCGGTCTGAGCTACTGAGAATTTTTTTTACAAAAGAAGTACAGTAGGTTAAGAATGATATATTCTCATTTTTTAAAGAACATAAAGAGGATGCTTCTTCCAAATATTCATGGTCATGCAGCTTTATCGTTTGGTACACACTGTACACTCTGGATTTACAGCAGATTTGAGTGGAAAGATTAATTAGAAAATGATGAATAAGAAGACATTTCCTAATCCGGCTTAAACCGTAACAGGCCATGTTCTAAATAAATACCACACCAAATTTGAAATAGGTTACATCACCTGTAGGAAGATGTTCAAAAGATCAGGTGACATTCCCCTTATTTTATTCCTCAAAGTTCAGCTACTAAAAGCACAGTACCCACAGTAAGTGCTAATAATAAATGTCAGTCTTTCAAAACAACCCCTCCAGACAACTTTAATTATTTCATCTCCTATTGATGAAAACTAGTTTTATCTGCAATTCTAAATAAATTATCTACTCATATCCTGTGTCTTGGGATAGACCGTGCTTATGCTTGTAAATTAGCAGCATCACTCCAGATTGAGTACAAAGGAAATGCATCTTCGTAATCTTTCCAGTAAGTGAGCTCAGTGGTGTGCTGGAGTAAGGGTGCTGCTAAGAGTTGAGCAACAAGGACAATAATCCATATCTATTTATTCTTATATTGAATGCAGATAATTAATACTATGTAAATCCATATTAGCAATATGAATTGGGTTGATCAGTAAATTTTAACTTAGTGTCACGCAAAACACTGTTATGTAAAGCCTTTAGCCTTTCTGCACAGAATTTAATAAGTACCTTAAAAGATAACTTGAAAATTAGAAATAATTGACTTATATTAAAAGTATACATATATATGCATCGCTTTATAATTCTACTGATCTACTACATATCTGATCTTACATATCTACTTCTAAAATATATTGCTATATCTTATGATACAGATATACCTCCTAGCCCTAGTGCAGCTGTTGACGGCTGGAACATGTCTTTTGCGGATAAAATTATGTCCAAGCTCATGTTATTATTTGGCTTCCAGCCTGCTGATGAACCATTTCTACACTTTTGCTGCTTTCCAACAGCCCACTGTGAAGTTAATTCAGCATTTAGCCCATGGAAACCCTCTAAACTTGGGCACAGGAACATGCCTTTATTGTATTAGGTCTTCGTGGGTTAAGATAATATCAACACTGTCAGCTCAGAAAAGAAGTCCAGATGGATGTACTTACTGGTGGTGTTTCCAGACATCTGAATGATGCATTTGCTTTCTCTTCCGATTTCTCTTGAGTTGAAGGGACGGACCCGAACTGCCACCTTCACAGAGGCCCCTGCCATGGTGCTGTCTTCCTAGCACCTTTGGGTGCCCAGGTGAGGGGACTATATGGTTCTAGAAAGGGGGAGAAAGTGACTCCTAACTAATGTACATGACAAAACATCTTTTTTTCTGTGCAACAATATTTCAGTTGATATGCAACTAATACCTCACAACATTCCTGGGACGTAGTTTCTGGTATATGCTGTGTCATGTCTTTTTAGAAGAATTATGTCTAGTCTTTACATTTATGTATAAAATGGAATATTACACCTTGTGGTTGATGTGATCATGACAGTAGAGGCGGGCCGGGCAGTGTGGCTGTAACATGAAAAGACCATGCATGGTCTGCTGCAGCCCAGGGAGATGGCTAATAAAGCTAGATGTAACAAAAGAAGTGCAGCAGCAGCTAAATGTCAGGATATTTTTCTGGATGACAATGGCACTGGAACCAGCTACAAAGCCAGCGTCTGCTCTGTTCAGCAGCCCAGTCTCATCCCCAGCTCCAAACTCATCAATACTATTTCCTAAAAGGCTAAAGATGAACATTGAATCGCTGTGTCATTGTTCTGTGAGGTGGCATCATGGGTGTATCAAGCTCAACCATGACTCATTGTTTTATTACAATAAATGCATTTCATTAAGCCCAACACTGAGCAATATCATACATTTAGCTGTCATCGCTGTTGTCTCAGGTCTAATTACTAAGAGTATATTAATAGGGGCATATTATCTTTTATTTGATACACAAGATTTCAGGTAATGCTGAATACATCATCAATACTGAGATTATGTTCCCTCAGTTCGTGACCGAGCTATCTGTCATTGTCTTCGAATCATGTGAATTTGCTGTGTCACCCTGCTTTCCAGAAAAACTTCTGCAGTTGACACCCGACATATTCCCAAATGAGGGAGTATATTCTGACAATGTGAAAACAAAAAGGGAGGTTCGTAGGATGCAGCCAAATAGGCTACAATAAGGACATAATAAGAATAAATATAAAACAGTCTGAATGCTGTCAAAGATTAGATATTGACTTGCTTTAATTTAATTGATGAAAAAATATTTAGATGTATGGCACGTCCAACCACTGCGTAATATAATGTAACATAATATAACATATGTCAAAAATAAGAAGAAGAAAAGGAGCTTCAAAATTCTCTAATGTTTTTGCTCTTACAAGGAAAATCCATATCTATAATCAGTGAATGTAGACACTTGACCAATCAGCTGATGATGCAGCTCAGCTGGGCGGTCACCATTTCCCTGGTGACAATGACTAAAATAAAAAATAAAAAATAAAAACGATATCATTTAATACAATCTGATACAATTTGACATAGTTTGTTCCAGTATAAACTTACATGCTTGTTTTTTTTTCGTAGCTTTGTAGAATGACAAGAAAATCCATGATTGAGGTTTATGGCCTAAATCAGACTTATAAGAGCCTCCTCCCTGAATAATTACTTCTTGCGTAATTTGCTGAACTAAGTATGAAATTATTTATAAGGCGACACGTCCTATAAGCTATTTTACATTCCGCTAAAAAAAAAAAACCGGTGCATATGTTACTGTCGCCTTGCAAACACTATCCTGTTTCAAACATTTGGAAAACAGACAATATTAATAATAACGATGACATGACAGTATAAGAGCCGTGTTAAGAAGCAGCTTCATGTCATTGAAGGCTACCTTTCCGACACTGACAGCTCTTCCAGTGGCCGCACCCAGTGCACATCTCCTCCCAGGAGATTTAACACAAAGTAAATAGAGTCTGTGTCGATAAAGCTCCACTACCAGCAGAACAATGACAAAGTAACAATAAATATCCCACCTCGGCACTGCCAATGACGCGTTGCTCCCGGGGACCGTTCCCGTCGTCCTCGCTGGTTTTATCTCCCGGCCCCGCTGACACCTCCTCCACCCCCGCTGGTCTCCTCCAGGTTTGGCGCTGCCCGTGTTACCAGTCTCTCCTCTCCATGAAAACGGGACGGGCTGAGGAGCTTCGCGCACAGTTACGCCTTGTGCCCCCCCTCCCCTCCCCTGACTGCTGGCCTGGCCTGGCCTTGGTTTGAGGACTCAGGAGAGCGAGTGGCCAGTCGGTCGCTTTTTCACGAACCGGAGCGGTCAAAATGGCTCTGTTGTCTCCCCGTCTCTGGCAAGGATGCTCGAGCTCCACTGAGCCGGTGACATCATCAGCGAGAGAGGCAGCAGCATCAATGCAGTAATGGGAAGAGAGACGGGCGAGGGTGGGGAGGGCGGGGGAGAGATTAGGATCCCGTGGTAAATACAGTTTTTATTTAAAGTTAAAACGGAAGGTAGCAAAGCCATGAGTAATTTTCTCAAATGGTAAAAAAAAAAAGAAAAAAAAAGTGTACTATTTTGTCTGCATGGCACATAGGGGTAAGAAAACACTATAGGTATGAGAAAGGCATGTTAGCCCTTTAATGCTTTGAATATGAAATTACACGCAAATAAATTATTATTTTTATTATTTTAATTGCTCATTATATATAAAAAAAACCAAACAAACAAAAAAAAAAACACTCCCACTTTTGTCTATAACCGTTCCCAAGTAACATTTTTTGGATCATTGTGAATACATTAGTAGTTGTATGTACTTTTTTATTTATTGGTTTGATTTTTTTTAATTTTTGTTTATTGTAAAAAACTTTTTGTTGTTGTTGTTGTTGTTTGTATTAGAAATTCATATATAAAATATTATATATCCAGCATTATAGGATTAGGTTAAATCATTGCAGGGCCATTATGTTGAGATGACTAACAAAGGAGCTGCAGCACCATGAAAACTAATTATTTAGGGGAACACACATCATAGTATCTTAAAGTTTTGATAGAATGCAGACAAAGAAGACTATAATAATGTGACAAATGTATAGCAATAATTAAAAGGGATGTATTTTCATTTCTTTATCATTGAATATGTTTTGTCCTTGTACTTTCTCTCTGGAGTGACGTAGTTGCTGGCAGCTATACTGTCATTGATCAGTTATGTCCCTGATCTTGTCTGCATTGTAAGTCCATAGCAAGCTCTGTGTGAGTAGTAAAATGAAATATATATTCATACATGTACATATAATGGCATGTGTACCAATATGTATAGATATAGGACTGAAAGAGAACCAGCTTTAGAGAAAGAGGCATCATTAATTTCATTATTGTTGGTGCTCCATAAGCTTCACAAGACCCTGGCATTCGCTTGGCCAGATGGATCGCTGTTGTTTTTGTTGAATGATATTGAGCACACCAGCACTTTGACATTTTGAAAAATGACAGCAGAGCAGAGGTGTTTAAAGTGGGAGGTGGGGCATCCACAGCAGAACTTCAAAATGTTTTAGGAGAGGCTCAGTCAATGAAAGTGAAGAAGTATCACTTTAGCTATTACATTATCGCTTTAAAAGATGTCATGTCAACCAGAGTAACTGAACTGAACCTTTAATTCCATTTTACTTCAACTGAGCAGCTGTCTGCCCTTGATGAACTGGTTCTGCTGGAGGTTTCTTCGTGTTAACAGGGAGTCGCTTCATTGCTGTTTCCTCTTGTTTGCTCATGATGGGGGATTGGGCTGAAGTCTATGTAATCTATTGGGTTCCTTAGGTAGGTTCTTTTAAAAGCACTGCAATTATTTTAATTTTGAAATTAAATGGATGATACATGAATTACTAAAAACTGGACTGAATATGATCAGACTAAACTAAACTGAACTTAACTGGAATGAAATGAACTTGTTTCCCTTCTTGTCTTAAGATTATGTTGATGTCAGGTGACACAAAACAAGTTAACTGAATTCAGTTGAACAGTTTCTAATTTGATTAAAGACATCTGTTAAAAATGAGATACGTTATTTATGCGTACTTGTGTCTATATATGTGTTTTGGAGTGTTCATTGAAAATGAAATGATGTTTTTATGAGCAAAAATGTGGCATTTGTTACAAAGTAATAAATGAGAGAATAAAGCCATTTGCATCCACTTATTGCTGTTTAGGATCACAGGGATCTTCTGTTTTGCACAAAAATATGTTTTAACACAAGAGGGCCATAATAGTTCAATGCATTTAGAGCCTGTTGCTACCTTTATTTTTTTTCAACGTTCTTAGGACTATAATAATATGCTATCTAGTCAGCAGCTGCATAGCTGCATATATTCTCATTCTATTGTCACCTGTAAATGGGAATCTTTGTCATGTATGTTTCAAAGAGGTTTCAAAGAGGGTTAAGAACAATAAAACCAAATGAACAGGAACTGTCTATCTGGTGGTAGGATCCATGGGCAGCTCAGGTTTCAGGCTGAGTGAAACACAATGCAATTGTGTTTGTGGCCTTGCTCTTTGCGTGGACCTATCATTCCCAGTGCACTCCCTCCCTCTCTCTCATATTCTCACATGTTTAGTTGCTGTGTAACATCTTTCATGCGCTCTCGCTTGGTCTTACACCCTCTCGTTGATGTAAATTGTTTATTTAATTGGCCGGCATTGAGATTTCAAGGTCTATTCCAAGCACAGAAATAAAATGGAACAAACACTTTTTCCAACATGACACAGAAAATGAAAAGGGTGTGATTCATAACATGAAGAGAGATGATGTCATTTTCGTTAACCATCACATGTAAGTAGGGGTTATACTGCCATCACACCCAAATTTCTAGCAAATAGGACTAGAATGGTCGTTTTTCAATGATGGCATCAGTAAACATTTTTTCATCATTTAGGGTACCACTATCATGTAGAGGAAGATGCAGTCAGAGGCATGGCATTGTTTCTGTCCAGCCCAGCTCTGAGCTGCCATGTCTAAATTCGGTGGCACAGGCATCTTGAATAATTTATTGGTTGAGTGAGCTGCTGCCTTGAGTCTTGTGCCACAGAGGTGTTTTTGAAAAGAGATGCTCTTGGTGTGTACTTGTCAGAGCATGAAGAACCAGTTCCCACCCAAATCTTATTCAGAATAAAGACAATATAAGTAAGATAATTAAATTAAGTTCAAAGATTATTGACCAAATACTAGCGTTTGGTTGATTTTTTCACTGTGAGCAAAACATGCACAATCCTTTGAATGGAGAGCATACATACTGGAAACATAACTGTGAGTGAAAGATAGAAAACAGCTTATGGTTCAGCAGTCCACCACTGGGCCACATAGACAAAAATAAGACAACACTCAGCCACGCTCACACCCACACCTACATGCAATTTATAATGAACAGTTTACCTTATTTTCATGTTTTTGGATTGTTGGAGAAAACTGGAGTGCTTGGAGCAAACTCAAACAGGCACAGGGAGAACTTGCAAAGGAGGCAGCTATTTCGCCTTCATGCTACCTAGCATGTTTCCAAAAAAAAAAAAAATTTAAAGACTCATCTGTGTGTATTTATAGATATCGTTACATATTAGGTCCCTGGTCAGAAACATTGATTCAGAAGATCTTAAAGTCACACATCCTGAGGAAATGTCATGGGATACTGAGAGACCAAGGAGAGTAACAGCTGAAATGGACTTTGTTCCAAACTTTCACTGCTGAAGCTGCTGTATAGTAGGTTTTGGGGTGAATAAGATCCTCTCTAAATTTCAGATGTTCCATCCTAACCGACGTGCTCTTGCAATTTGAGTGGAAGCTGATGACAGGTAGACTTGAGCCATGGTCCCCACCACCAAATTATCTTTTTTGTGTTGTTTTTTTCTAAAAGGATTAGATGGCATGATCCATCTGAACACTTTTCAGTTTACCTTATTTTCATGTTTTTGGATTGTTGCCAGGTGACTGTTATGGTTCTTTGAAGGTATGATGACTCAGACCTGTGGCACCAGGTGATATGATCTAGAACAAGTGTTATGACGTGGCGTTTTGTACTCCATCCATCCATTTTCTATACTCACTGAATCCATCTACAGGGCCACAGGGCCCACAGGACTGGAGCCTATACCAGCTCATTACAGGCAATAGGTCGCCAGTCCATCGGAGGGCCACATATAGAGCCAAACAGCCATGCATGCTCACACTCACACCTACGGGCAATTTAGAAGAATCAATCAAGCTAACACATATGTTTTTGGACTTGTCTTGCCTGTCCTCACTTTCTTGCTAGTCTGTCATCTTTTGCCAGTCTCCCTGTTCATCATTCTGCCCAGCGTTTACCCCTTTTTTTTTTTTTTTTTTTACTTCATGCACTACCTGGTGAATTGGTTTTAGTTTTTGGATACCCTGCCCTGGTAGTGTTTTTGGTTTTTTAAGAAAGGGCTTTCATGTATCACTCCTGCTTTATTCATGTCCCCCATTTGGGTCCTCCACTATCCCATAAGAGCACAGAATAGCCAGAAATGAAACATGTGGAAAAGGTTACAACTCTTCATGAATATTTCAGTTTTGAAAGGCTGGGAAAAATATGTGGCACATAATATCAAGAATTGGCTGGGGAGGAGTCAGCATTTTTGGACACTAGTCTGGTGTTTGGTGGCTCCAGAAGTGTACAAGCCCGTAGATGTTGTCCTCCTCCACTTGCTGGTTCCCGGCTGTTGGCTGGAGCCTGAATGGAGGAGATGAGGCTCTAACTGTGGCTCTACAGCATCCAAGTTGCCCCTTGGCTCTACATTGTCCATGCTACCCCATAGTCTGGAATGCACCGCATCCTGTCTCCATAGTGGTTCTATTGCGTGTGTCCTGATCTTTCTTTCTTTCTTCTTTTTTTTTGTCTGCATATATTTTAATGGTTAGTACCATGATTTGGTAAAACCTTCATCCAATGGATAAATATATGCATTTTAATCTTGCAGCAGATATTTTCATACGGTGCATTAATGTGGGGTGTGTGTCCTTCACCAGTCCTCCTTGACAGTCTAATCTCAAATATTTAATGTCTGACTAACCCTGACTAGCCCAGGACAGCACCTCAACTCAGGCCTTTGTTCCCTCTGTCAATCTCTTTATAGTTGCTGCTGGCCATGCCTTAGCCCAGGTCTTCACTACTTGAGTTGCATCTCCAACACTTTACCAAAGTCTACATCACTTCTGGCACCTCAGCTCATCTCTTTATCAGGGTCTAAGACTAGGTCTTCACTTGCACATAAGCCCAGACCTTCTCCACAGCTGGTAGTTCTGATTACACAGTCCATACCCCTACTAAGGTCTTTCCTACTGCTGGCTTCTGTCAAGGTCTCCTTCTCTACCAGAGAAGTTCACTCTCTTAGGGTCCTTGAAACTGTCAGTATTTTTGCCATGGTCCATGCCACTGCAGCTGCTGTCCACGCCACAATCTACAGTCGTCTGGTTTGTTCCTGAGACGACCCTGGAGATTCTTGTTTCTGCTGTCCCTGCTCCAGTTATCCATGCCTGAGTCAACCCTGCTCAAGTCCTTTATCCGGTGCTCTTTCCCTGACCCAATGTGAGATCTTTTCCTGTCGACCCAGACCCAAGGTAGCCCCTCTAAGTATAAGGTTATGATTTTCAGGAAGAGGTGGATAGGGTGGATTTTCTGGTGCAGGTTGGAGATCTGTTGTAAAATAAAAGAAGTGAAGTTTTTCAGGATTCTGCTGAAATGAATGGGAAAAACATAGAGATGCCTCAGTATTACAAAAGATCTAGAGGACATGGCAAAAGCAAGAGAGGTCTGGGTCTCTGCTAGAGCCATGACACTGTTCAGTCATATTTTAAAATTTTGGGCAATTAAAAGTACAAAAGACTTAAAGTCAAAATACACACCACTGACTACACATCACAAAATATTCACATAGGCCACACAGACAGTGCAATCAATACTTGTATGTAAGAGCTGCCTGTATAACTAATGGACTGAATGATAGACACCATATGGGATCGTTCACCAGTTGCATATTAGTGAAACAGTGGTTTGTGTGAATTGCAAGATTATAGTGAGTTTTAGGTGGACCCCAGTTTTGTTAATTTGTTAAACCTAAATCAGTCCTGTTTGTGTTGGTCACATCAAGTTAGAGCATGTACTTCCCATTATTGACCTATGGTGACCAGAAATAAGACACCTATTTTGGTCTATGTCCATTTTGGTACACAAGCATAACTAATGTGGCAGCTTATATGAGCCTGTGTGGAACCCATAGATCCCACTGTAGCATAAATATAGCATGAGTCCATTTGTTTTATCCAAGTTGGCACGCATAAAATCTAATAAGGATAAATGTACAGAAGAGTCAAATAGACGCCACTTATTGATGCATTATTATGTAAGTGTCACTTAAATGTCACAGCTGTCAAAGATGTGGTTAATTTTTTTTTTTTTTTTTTGTCAAGCTTATGCTGGGTAGTTGAATCTGGTATGATTCATGGCTGGCATGATTTCTGTCTTTGAAATGAGCACCCCCTGGTGGTAAATACAAGCAAAAGGCAGAGTGGATGACGTCATGACGTTTAACTGTACGTCAGACATCCGCAAAGATCCATTTAATAGTAATGGCTGTTTCCACCCACTGTTTTCAAATCAGAAACCCTGGTCAGTGGCACCATACCAAACAAATCCAGAAGAGATGCAGGTTCCTCAGAAGACTTGCTCTCTTTCAACCCAGGCCAACAAAGGATAGAAACATCAGCCTTTATATCAGTGTTTAACTTCATAGTTATTTCT
This sequence comes from Zenarchopterus dispar, assembly GCA_028564865.1. Lineage (NCBI taxonomy): Eukaryota > Metazoa > Chordata > Actinopteri > Beloniformes > Zenarchopteridae > Zenarchopterus > Zenarchopterus dispar. The sequence goes on from JAOWBL010000019.1 coordinate 1,271,222, forward strand.
TTAATCTGGGATTAAGTTCCGGTATGTTACTTCTAAAATAACAAAACATAAAACAAAAGCCAAAAAAAAAAAAAAAAAAATGAAGGCAAAGAGAAATAGCAAATATTTGCTTAGGATGATGGAGAACAGTTTATTGTTCAGTTTAGTGACACACTGAAATGTCATCATCCTAATATCTTGATTTCAAGAAATTCCCTTGACAAAAGGAGGAAATGTTCTGGTGAAAGAGGTATTTGGTACAGTGGGAAGGTAACATCTGACTGATATTACACCGTAAAATGACTTTCACTGCACAGACTGCACAACAGCAGTCACCTCAACATTTACAAGAGTTTATGTCCATCAGAGCCACAAGGAATGAGAAGCACTGTCTTAACATATCTTTTTAGGAAAAACAAGTCCACAACTTTAAAGGAAAAACACCGCTGGTTATTGTTGGAATCGTTTTAAATAAAATCCTTAATGTCAGTTAGTTCTATTGCTTGAGTGACATAAAGACAGGGCCTCCTTCCTAAAAAGAAGTTACAGGGAAAATTTCATATGTGGATATTGTGAAACTGCTCAAGATGCTTATTAAAATTACATGGATGAATATTCTTCGTCCAGTACAAGATTCTGAATAGCTTGATTGGTGATACTGGTCACAGTACGGAAATCAAGCAGCATATATTTCTTCTGCAAAAGCATCTCTTATGTATACTACCCCAGTCTAAAAAAGGCTGGATACTGTGTACAATATAAACAGAGCGCAATGATTTGCAAACCTCATGAGCCCAATTGATACTTAAAACAACAGAACATAAACAACATATCAGATGCTGAAAGTGAGACATTTGACCATTTCATTGAAAATATTAGCTTATTTTGAATTTGATGGCAACAACACATCTCAATAAAGTTAGAACAGTGGTAACAAAAAGCTGGAAAAGTAACTTGCACAAATCAAAAACAAATGGAGAAGCATTTGACAAGTAGTTAGGTTCATTCAATGAAATGGCAAAATGTCACAATTTTAACATCTGATATGTTGCTTATGTTATATTGGGAATAAAATATGGGTTTATGAAATTTGCAAATCATTGCATTCTGTTAATTAATTTATTTTTTTTACATTTTACATAGCATCCCAACTTTTTGAGAATTGGGGTTGTAATAAATAAACTTGTCATTATTATGACATCACCTAAATTAAAGGCCTCTATCACTAAAGAAAACATTTAAAATAAAACATTAGTGATTTATTAGGCTGACATTTAGCAGCACCTTTCAACAGGCAACTTTACAGTACTGAAGATACTGTGATATAATAACTTCATGTATTTGACTTCAGCACGTTCTTAAAGTCATTGTTGGTCAGAAATGCCATGCATAGAGCACATTAACAATGCCAAATGCATCATTAAAATAAAATAAAATTTAAAGCAAACAGACAAACAATAGCAAAATATTCTTTTATGTCATAAAGTGTGGCGAGCTCGCTATAAAATGCCTAATGTCCGACTAGTTGAATGTGACCTCTCTGTGTGACTCGAGATGATCTGTGATGTTATTTAACTGCTTCCTGTGACGGATTATTAGTTTGCTCTGTTGGATGGGATTTGCTTTAACAGGTGACTTCCCAGCAGATTTCTATAACTTAGTTAAGATGTCCAAAGCTCTACGGTGGACTGGCGGCCTGTCCGGGGTCACCCCTGCCTATCGTCTGTCATGAGCTGGGATAAGACCCCTGTGGCCCTGCACAGGATTAAAACGGGTATAGAAAATGAATGGTTGGATGTCCAAAGCTCATGCACACCTTCAGGTACGACGGAGGCACAATAAGTGAGAGCTCCTGCATATTATCCATCCATCATATTTTCTTACTTATTAACTTTTGTAAAGTCCATTGGAAATTCATCAGATTTGTTAAACTATTGCTTGATATCATGTAAGATATAAAACGACATATTGTCAGCACCATTTTGTTAATTTTTACATGTTGCAATTATGTACTTTTATCAAATACAGATATTTACCGCGTTATTTTTTGCCTTATTTTCTGGTGCAGTCTGTAGACGATAATAAATGAGTCTTTAGAGGGAATATTGGCAGCGTTACGATGAAATAATCTATTATTTATTAATTTGACTCAGACTGAAGTCTTACTAAGCATTTGTTTGTAATTTCATGTGGTTGCTGTTTATCCTGGACTCTGGTGAGGCGTCTTTAAGATGACAAACCTGCACAAGTGTAGGTTGAATCTGTCTGATATTTTTTCTTTTCATCAGTCTAAGCACCAAAACTTCCATTTCCAGCTGAGATTGTAAAATAAAATGACTGGATGAGTGCAGGAGTTTTCTCTTGTCTTGGCTAAGCAAACGAAAAAAAGAAAAGAAAGAACTATTTAAAAATAAAACAATATTTATAAAATGTTTCATCCAAAAGATTCACTTATGTGACTCCAAATACTGAATTAAAATAATTACAGTAGTGATTGTTATGTTTTGTGATCTAGAATTGGCATGATTCTGCTATATTTCAAGTGCTCAAAATTAGCAAAATAAAGCACTAATACCTGTTCATATTTTTGTGAAATTACTCTTTAGGGATATATAATCCTCCTGAAAGGTTACTTCTGTGATGGACTGTCTGAGAGAGGCTTCAGCTTCTCTGTAATGCTGAACAGGATGAAGAAGATGAAATAGTTGGATGAAATATTACTCTGCATGCTGAATTGCTCACTGAAGGGAAAAGCATAAGTCAAAACTTCTACATAGACATTTAAACAGTAAAAATGTTACTGAGCAGCAAACACACAACAGTGAGAAAAGTACATGAGAAACAGCTAAAGACTTGATGTAATGCATCTGTTAATTTTGTCAGGGATTTCTATTAGTTTTGTCTCTGTGCATCTCATCCAAAAACAGGCCAGGGCTGTGTTAGCCTACCTTAGCACAAAAAGTGAAAGTAGGGAAAAACAGCTCGCAAGTAACCTTGTTTTTGCTCTTTAATATTTATATTGCATTTTACAACTGCAATAGTATTTTTAGCATCTGTGGAGTTGCCACTGATGCTTAACAACTGCAGTAATGAAACACAGATATGAAAGTACTGGGGATGATCTTTCTGGCTCGCAAAACATTTGCACCAGTATAACTTTGGTGATTTCAGGCGTACTTAACCTGCACAGTCTATATCTTATCTGCGTGCTAGTATGAACACTTGAACAACTAGTGCTGTACAAAATGCACAGAGATGGCACTTCATTATCAGTCTGACTAGATATGGTGACAAACATATGTACACTATGTCTTCAAATCATTTAAGAATGAAAAACACAGGAATTTGTTCACCAAGATATCAAAAAGCGACTGTGAATGGCTGAGAACTTCGTGCAAAGCTCGAGCCATTGAGGTCTTCCTGCTTGGAGTCACTGAGGCACTACTTCCTTCAAAGAGGCCAGGGCTGAATGGATGCGAACGTGAAGTCGGTTCTCAAAGTCGTAGCCTGTAAAATCCTCCTGAAACATTTCACACACTTATTAAGATTCATATTTAATTAATAAGAAAAACAAATAAATAGGTCAGTTTTAATTTGTGTTACTTGGAACAACTAAATTCTTATTTATTTACCTTGGCTTGGAGTAGGAATGATCTCCCTTTTCCCACAGTCTAAAATTAAATAACACAAAGGGTTATAGCAAGTGTTCTCAGGTGAGCAAGCCAAAGAAAAATGTGAATAAATAAAGATCTGATGGCTTCATGCAACCAACTGACCTCTGGTTTCCCAAGGAGTATACATCCCAGCTCGTAGACAGCATAGGGCTGAATGTATGAATTGATTTGTCGCCCATATTCATCTCTAGCAGCCAGCTGGAATGACTGGATCACAGACAGATGAATAATAAGAGCAGGTTGATTCTAGTTACCAGTTTAAATAAACTGCAAAGCCATTCAATGCTCAGAGTGGTTATTACCTGAACAGCATCTCTCATGTTTCCATGGCATTTATGAATGGAACCGAGTAGAAGATATTTTAGGCCTCTGCATGAAACATCATCTAAACTCTGCAACACTGAGAGCAGATCACACATGGTTGAAGTAAAAAACGTACACATACGTCTTCAGCTACAGTAGCAATCACGTTCCACTAACCCTGATTCATTATCTGCAGTTTAGATGAGGAGCAGTTTGGAAGGGCTTTCCACAGGTAAAGCACTTCGATTATACCAAGGATGCATAGCTCTTTGGTGGGCGAGACCTTTCTCAGTCTATCAGCCTGTGTAAAGGCAATAAACACAGACAGAAAAATTTTGCTCCACATCTGACAGGATCCCCAAATGAGTAAAAAAAAAAAGAAAAGAAAAGACAAAGTTTTAGTAAAACTAACCCTTTTGACAGCAAACTGCTCTATCTGGTTGTTTTTTCTCTTGAACAGCTTCTGCACGTCTTTGAAGACCCTGCTTGCTCCATCCAGGTCCCCTGAAGCCCCCTGACACACTGAGGGTAGTAGTAATAATAAAAATTAATAATAATAATAATAATAATAAGAAGAAGAAGAAGAAGAAGAAGAAGAAAAGATCCAGTATAACCAACTCAACAGTGTTTGTTAGTGTGTAGCCAGTTTACCTCCAGTCAAGTAGGCGTAGTAGCACTGTGACCAACGCGACTCATTCTTCAACCTTTCAAACGCCCTGTATGCATCTTCAAAATTCATTTCTATCATGCTACACCAACCTGGCACAAAGATAATGAGACAGGATGAAGTGAATCTGTCACTGTACTGTGAATCAACAACCATTATATCACGACTAGCCTGGTGAGAAAACACATACCGATCTCATAGAGACACACATGCTGGATCTCCCTTTGGTCTGATGCAAGTTCTAATGCATCATGGAAACAGGCCAAAGCACTGTTGATATGGCACTGGGAACAGAGAAGAAAGCGCACACACCCACAGGTAACGGTAATCGTGTTAGACGCAGACAGCATGGAAGTGTTGAGTGACAGTTAGATCAGCAGCATGGTTGATCAGACATCAATGACTTAGTGGATCATGTGACATGGATGCAAACTACATGAACTTGAACGAAACCGCCCTTATGGATGATGAATCATTTCAGATTTTGCTGTTCTGAATGGTTTCTACTGCAAACGTTTTTCTTAACTGTCACAACTGATCTCTGTGGACTCCAATACATCTGTACTCACCTCTAACCTCTGAACCCGTCCTTGAAAGAACATGAAGAGTGACGAGTTGGGGTAAACCACTGACTTTCTCTGCAGAATAGCTTTGGCTTCCTGCAGCCCCGTGTGTGTGTCAGAGCCATCTAGAGCAAAAAACGGCAGCACGACTGTGTGGTACCACAAGAGGGCCAACCTGAGCAACAAAACAAGACATTCATTGTGACTTGATGGATCAATATCACACTCATCTGCTCCAACTAGCCATCAGGTGATGGGTTGGCTTCATCATCTTAGCTGGCCATTACTGTCAAGGAGAAGATAAAAGGCTTGTAAAGATTGAAGGAGCTCACTACTCTATTACTGTTAGGATTCAATATCTTTTTTTTCCTGAGATTTATTCCTTAGATGTTAATTTAAAATATCTGTCAGGGAAATAAAAACCCTGATTTTTGTCAAGTGAGATGTCCATTACAGTTTTATGTGAGCTGGGAAGAGAAAGAGCCTAATGCCTGCATTTCTTGTAAACTAAAACGGTACAATTGTAGACTATAAAATGAAAACAAAAATATTCCACAGATAATATGGAGATCATCACATACAGGGTCAGCACATTTCCTATAAAAGTGGATCAGGCTGCTCTTTTGGATGATGAGACTTCAATCCATTCTTAATTCTTTAGGAAGTGGTTAAAGTTCATAAACAGGTAGTTGTAATTATTAAAACCTCGGTCACAAAGGCTCCTACAAATGGTGGGTTCATCCAAATCTCCCAGTTCATTGGGAATCTGGAGTTTGTAGACATTTGTGGAGGGGGGCATAGTGTCTTACAGCATTTGTGGGAACTCTGTACGGCTTCCGTTCAATTCACAAGAACAGCCTGGTGCATTCTTGAGAAAATGAGGTGATTTTCTGCCGCATGCTGGCCGTAGAGTTTATATGATCTTCATAAGGGTGTCTCAGAACCTAGTGATGGTAGACTTATGGCCATCTCACAAAAACTGTTCTTGGAAGTTGGCCGTTCAGGAAGCCTATGTGCAACCCATGGCAGTCTCAACTCATTGGTTGATGTCATTCCAGAAGTACGGACAGAGATGTGTATTTCTGCCTTACACATCTCCTTTTGAAAGGCATTCATATGAGCGCTGTAAGGATCCCCCTAGAACAACTTAATGTGTTCTTGCGTCACACTTACAGGAACATAGTGCATTGTTCTCTGAAGTTGTTCCTAAGGTATTTATCTGTCTGCCCTCTGACGCTGCTTTTTGTGGTGTATTTGTAGAAAATCTTGGACATGACCATTGATCGGGCCACAAACCTAGGAATGGGCTACAAACGCTGGATTCTTATAAAGGTGCCTCAAGGAGGCCAAAGGAAATGATCCAAACATCACTCATAGACTGTTTGCAGCCATTGGTATGGGTCATTGTGACCGAGGTTTAAGTTTACTATACATAAATAACAGTTCTAAATTATCCACAGCAGTTTAAAGCTGTATTTCTTAAGACCTTTTTTATGAGAAATGATCAGACTTGCACATACTCACGTTGCCAGTGGCGCCTTCATGTCCTTGCTCTCGCTTGCATACATGAGGGAGGACAGACCCTGCAGGCGGTCGCCAGGAAAGCCTAGCAGGTTGATAATCTTAAGCAGGTGTGGTGGTACCATGGAGATGCACAGGTGGAAGAGGCCATAGCCAAAACTGACAGAGCCCTTGAGTCTGTCCAGGGCTTCAGCTGTCACACCATTCTCCACTGGTGCATTGTGGTTAGCGTTGTCTGCTGAAAGACTCTCCTGGTTGCCAGAGGACCTCCGCTGGCAGCCTTCCTGCAGCTGACTGATGTCACTGTGGCATTTATTATACATCTTCCACGCCTTACGAAGAATCCAGCCACCTTTAATATAAGCTGTTTGTAGAAACAACAGTAATGTAAAATGCAAGTAGTCTATAACTTTCCAAGTGTCGTGAGAGACATACAGCACTGTGATAACATAATAACCCACATACCCATTTTTAAAGATGCCACACTGTAGTGGTTAACTGAAGTGGTCTAAATGGGGCATGATTATATTTGTTTAACAGCTTGAGGTCAAACCATTTAGAAAAGAATAGATTTTTAAAATCAGTTTTCAAATGGACACAAATACACTGAAAGGAGATGTGATGATGACATCAGCCAAAATTGAAAAATATTTCATATACTGTATCACAGTTTATTATATATAT
>JAOWBL010000019.1:1278712-1323644 GCA_028564865.1 Zenarchopterus dispar
GCATGTATGCCACACACATGCACATATTTCAGTCACACACCCTTACAAGTTCATGAATACATGTACACACACACACACATACATGCATACACACTAACTCAAGTATTATGAAGAAAGAGCTTCTGTCCTTTTTCCTTCTTGTTACACGTATTTCATTTCTATGTATCCATCTGTCTCCTGTTGCATGTCTGCCCCTTCCCACATTCACTTAGATCACAGAACATCACACTCCACACACTGCGCCCATCACTGTCTTGTCTCCTCTGTCCTGTCTTCTCATGTTTCACAATCAGTGGTTTTAGTCCTCTCTATTAGAATCAGAGTTTCATCTGTTAATAAAGTGTTTTAGATCACTTTGTCAAAAGTGGAGGACGCATTCACTCTTAGACACACCTACGCACAAAAACTAACAACTGCTGCAAGATTAAACTGCATATATAGTGGCAAAAGGTTCTTGCCAATTAAGCCACTAACTATGGATATATATGTAGACAAAAAAAAAACACCTCTTCAGTGTGCGCTGTTTCAGGACTTTGGAGATACTCAGTATGACCTTTTGAAGCATTTAATGAGAATCCTGATAATAGTTAACATGACAGCTGAAAATAAAATAATTATAAAATACCCTCCAGGCACTCTAATTCATTCTAAAGTGCTTGTAATTATGTCTTCTTGATATTTAATGCATGTTTCTTTACCACTCATGCTTCATTTTAAATAACAGTTGGTACAAAGAGAACAGGGGGAAATAATCACTTAAAATCAACCTCAGCCATTAAAAAGCTTCTTATGCAAACAGTCTCGAGTTCTGCTGTCTTGTCAAAATGTTGCATGCTGAATGCCAAGATGTAATGATTCTTGGAGACAACTTTGACTTTTTTGATTGTGAAACAGAATAAGAGTGTCGGTGTCGCGCTTTCACAGAATTTAGAAATTCGTTTCTGGCAAATTTGGAGAAAGGAAATTGAGTCACTGGAATAACAGAATGTGTCTTATTACTTTCAGCTGAAAACCAAACATTTCCCTAAAAATAAATTCCTGCACCTGTGGTTTACAGGAATGCTTTTACCTCATCTTGGTTTCCTGTGCCCTACACCTTACCTGATTTATCTGACAGCTACAGTTAGCTGGCTTTTTTCAATGAAATATTTGAAATGGTTTGATTTCATGTTAAAAAAGGACACTATTTACAATTAAGTGGTTTCTCATGGAACGACGCAAACTGTTGCAACTGGACACCTTCGAATGCACAAATTTACCCATTTTGAATAAATTGTGCCTTTTTTCCACTAATTTCTTTGCAATTTTTTTTTTTTTTTTGGCAACAGTGTGCCATGTCATCTTTTCTGTCATAATCCTGTCACCATAAAAGTATCAACTGGCACAAGACCATACCATCGCAGCCTGAGTTATGGACCTGTTGTTGCTGCTGACATTTTTATTTTTCTTTTATCTTCATTCTGGAGCAGTGGGACCCTTATTCAGGACACCAATTTCTCTAATCAATGCTAGAAAACACAGAGATGTCAGTGCAGCCGCTGGACAACATCAACAAAAAAGGCACTTCTATTTCTCTTTTTCTGCAAAGTTTAAATGGGCATTTATGGAAATAACTCCACATTGCAGTGGTTGGCAAAGGTTTCTCAGCCCAACATAGATACCACATTTGAACCAGATTGGGATTAGTTTACTTTCACATGTTTGTTTTGTTTGTTTGTTTGTTTTTTATAAACCCTTATTAGTCCTGCAGTGGGGAAATCCCAGAGTCCTCTGCTTTTAACCCATCACTCATTCCACTAGGAGCAGTGCCCGGGGAGCAGTTGGAGCTTAATGTTAGGCCAGTGAACAACGGGCTGGACCCTAGAGCAGACTATCATAAAAGTTCAATCTTTTATCGAGAGTCTTGACACTCCGGAAAGATGAGGAACAGGAACGACGATGACGACAGGTAATCCACGGACAGACGAGGCGAGGAACAGGCAGGACGGGAATCAGACGGTCTAAAGCCCAGGAGAACTTAGTGAACAGACAGGTAAACTGATCAACAAGATAAACAGAGCCTGAGAGCGTTACCCGACGGTGAACAACCATCTGACGTCAGCTTGAGGTCTTCAGGTGACGTATATACGCAGGTGTGATGGGATGATTAGATGCACCTGCGACGTCTGATCAGGTACAGCTGTAATGTCTGATCATCACATTGGAGCCACACCCACAGGATCACGACAGCTAAGGGCCTTGCCCAGGGGCCCACAGCAGTTCACCACTGTTACAACCTGGAGGACTGACCCTGGGTCCTCCACGTCCAAGCCCACCTCTGTAACCACTAGGTTACCACTTCCATTGTTTCAAAAGTAAAAATAAAATGAAATAAAATCTCATTAAAACCCCTTCACATCCCTCATTCATGGATTGCGTTTCAGACCTGAAATGGGAAAAATAGATTTACAAATGAAACCAATTTGATAATAAATTTTTAAAAAATGAAGTCTAACTAGGAGGCATGCGTACTTATTTTCCACAAAGCAGAAGCATGGGTAGAAAAATAAAAATCAATGTTTGATGAGAGAAAGCTTATTATTATTATGTTACAACAAATATTACAGTTTTCAACAAAACAAACAAAAAACATTTTAACAAGGCAGAGGAGCTCTAGATATTCTCATCTCTTTCAGAAATAAGAGTTACTGTCAGTGATTGTTTTCTGTAGCAACTACCAGTTGCAAGTAAAGCAAAAGTGTCAAAGAAACATGCATTAAGTAAGAAGAAGACATAATTGTAGACACTTTAGTTTAGAATAGAGTGCTTGAATGGCTTTTTAATTATTATTTTCTTCACCCATTAACTGCCATGTTAACATTCAGAGGTAGTCACATTAAATGCTTCAAGCTTTCAAACTGAATATCTCTGAGGTGAAGCCAATATCGAAGTAGTGTTTTAAAAGGTCAGTACCACTAAAGGTCTTCTTGCTCTGGTCACAAGACCAGTGTGAAAGGATTTTAGTAGGAACACTCAGCTTTTTGAGTGGAGTCAACATTCAGTCCTGGGTCATAGGACTTCTGGGTATTTATCGACTCCCACGCCTGTGAGGATGATGGGAACACAACGCCTTGTTGCAAATTTCTGTCTCCATTTAGGGTTCTGTGGTCTGATGATCAAGATTAGACACATCTTTGCTTTTTCTTTTAGAGAAACACCTTTGCCGGCAGTCACGCGTTGCATGGAATATCTGAAAAAGATAGCAACAATTTGTGGACAAAAATAAGAGACATTAATTGATTTCCAGGTCTTTCGCTAACCAGACATCCTGGTTTTATGATAAGTCCAGGTGAGGTCATCTATCTTTAAATCTGGGGATCTGGATGCTCTGAGGAAGTCCAAATATGATCTTTGCAGTACCATCAGAAATGCACAGAGGGGCTACAGGAACAAACTGAAAGCAAAGTGCAGCAGGTCTAGTTCAGAGAGCTGCAGAGTCACTGCCAACAATGAAAAGAACGGTAGTGATGCCCACACTCTTTGTGAGGACCTCAACTTCTTCTGCGTTCAGTTTGAGGGCACATTTAAGTGTGCACTGACATGCTCCACCTCTAGTGTAGAAGCTGCTCAGCAACACCATCCCTACTGGGAGGATAGAAGAGGACCCTCAGCAATCCACTGATCCTGATGACATCTGTAGCAAAGACAACCCTAAAATGTTTTAACCCATGCAAGTAACCTGAGCCAGGCCATGAGCTCTGAGAAATCCCAGGTTGGCTGCTCAGAGCATGTGCTGACCATATGTCAATGGTCCTCATCTTCATATTCAACCTCTCCTTGAAGCAGGCCAAAGTCCTCATATGCATCAAACAGACTGCAAAGATCCCTGTACCCAAGAAAACCCCAATCACCTGTCCAAATGATTACCATCCCATCCATTACACTGACTCCACCATCATGAACTGGTTTGAGTGACTGGACAAAACGCACATCTGCTCTTCTTTCCTCAACTCACTAGACCCACTCCAGTTATCACACCAGAAGAACAGGCACCATCAGAGTCCTTCTCCCACTTGAATTCAATATCATTGTGCCTATAAAGTACCTTTTGGATTCTTCAGATGGTCCATATAGGTGACATCTTGTCCTCCCCTCTGACACTCAGCACATTTACCCGTCAGGGCTATGATTTTTATTCTGTTCTGTAGCGCCCTGATGATCTACAACTGCATGGTGAAGCACAATTTCAAGACCACCCTGAAAATTCTTGATTTGCACATTTCCAAACAGCAATTGTATGGGTCTCATCTCCAAAAACAATTACAGTGCCGGTGAGGAAGACGTTTTTGTCCTAGAAATTTGGAGCCAGGACAATAATCTCTATCTCAATATCTGTAAAACCAAGGACAGGTTATTGAGTCATGAAGCAAAGGAGTAGGGATCAGGCTACTATATATATGAAGGCCTCAGAGATAGAGATGGTCACCTTGTTTAGATTCCTGGGTATGCACATCTGTATGGCCTGTCATGGATATATCTCTGCACCTGTCAAATTTGCTCATTTGCAGATTTTTCTTCCTGAAGAGAGTCAGGATGTGAGACCCTCCCACTTAGTGTCTCAGCCCTTGGCAGTTTTTACAGTTGCACAATTGAGTGTGCACTGACACGCTCCACCTCTGGTGTAGAAGCTGCTCGGCTGCACACCATAGTCTCTCCAACAGATGGAGAAGACAGCGGTACACAAGACTGGATTTCACCTCTCTTCTGTGCAAAGCACCTTCAGTGCACATTATCTCAGGAAAAAGAGATCATCTGTGGACAAATACTTTTTTTTTTTACTTGCACACATTCAGTTATGTATTTGCACATCAATGCCTCATGCATTTACTGTTTCTCTATGTGTGTATTTCCTCTGTTTATCTGACTTTCAGTCTTGGGGGTCAGCAGCTTAAATGTAAACTCAGAAAACTTGAGGCAGTACCTTGCTCCTGACAAAGGGCAGCCCTGGAGGATTCAAGTCCCACCTGGAATGAATTCCACTTCTTAACTGCAATGGTAAACTCTCATTGTGATGGTATAGTGGCTGAATGACCTGTAACAAAACTGCCTGGTACCCCATACTCCTGGCTGTCACAGGATGTATCAGGGGACATAGTCAAGTAGTTCTTCTCCAAGTCCACCAAACACATATGGACTGATAAGGGAAAAGCTTCAGGATACCCCCAGGAGGTCTGGAGAACATGGCTGGGGAGGGGCAAGTCTTGCTTATCTGGTTAGGCTCCTGAAGAAAATAACATATGCACTGGATTTCTCTTTTTTCTTTTTTGCATTCATTCACACTGATGCTGTCCTTTAATGATGGACATCAGTAATGAGAGACCAGTATTAATGAAAAATAATTTTTTTGAATGTCTGAACAGATTTTTTTTGACAACCTAAAACAGTAGTTGTTGCTGCAGCAGATTATACCTCCCAATTGGGAAAATAGTCCCAGATTAAACTGCACGCACATGTTTGGATTAAGAGTACAGAAGTGTTTGTACAGCAACAGGGAGCTTTGACGTAAAAGACAGAACAATGTTATGAATTTAACATTTTTAAATGATGAAAATGGTCATAAAACTGTTAGTGATCCTAAATAAATGCTTCCACGAAACTGGCAGGAAGTGCGTTGGAAAATACAAGTAGGATAGCTGTGCCAGTGTCTCATTACTGGCTCACATACATCCTGGCAGAATTTCATTAAATGAACTTAGAGGAGGACAATTCATGCGGCTACAAGATTCACTGTTATCTTAGAAAGTAAAATCTGTGAGTCTTTAAAAAGAAGCTTGTTGCTGACAATCAAAGTGTGAGAAATGAAACACTGCATTTTTTTGAAGAGCTGAATTGCAGTTTTCCATTCAAAGCATTTCAATTAAGAAGACAGCAGAAACATGTGTGCGTTAATGATGGAGGAAATGTCAAATTCAATTTTATGGGCAGAGCACTTTGTAGTTTGGCTCCCTGCAACCAAATTAGCACAAGTAGCACGTGCGGCACTGGAGTACGTTAATTACATCCTCCAGAAGAGGATTTTTCCCCCCATAAACTGCTGGATCCTAACAATCCCATCCATATTAACAGCTGCTAATATGGACGTTCCATATAAGTAATTCCATATGAGCCCTGAAATCAATTACAGTCAAGGTACAGATGGGAAGAAAAGGAGAATCAATTTCTTGCAGCTGGATCCCTTAATCAACCTTTTTAGGCATTTGCAGTCTCAGCTCAAATATACACCCTGTTTTTTTTTTGTTTTTTTTTTTAACCGAAACAGATCTTTTGTATTTTCCAAATGATTTACTCTTGCATGTACCTTATCATCTTCACAAAACATGTGATTTTTCTTTTTTTTTTTTTTCTGTTGAGGAGCAGCTACAATTTCTGCTCCCTGGTTGTACATCCCTCTCAAGTAATCATCTGTCTGCTCAAAAGAAGAAAAAAAGCAAAGGCCAGGGGTGTGTGTATTCACTCTTCAGCCCCACAGGATGCCATGTGTGTTTTGTGTTCACTGGATCTTTGTTTCACTAACAATTACATTACTGTCACAATATTAGCAATCCTAACTTGAGGTAAGAGGATGTGAACTGCTTCCAATTTTCTCTTTGAAAGGCTGTGAATATTGGTTTTTGTGTCTCCCGCAGTGCACAGACACAATGTCAACACTCTTGCTGAGCAATTTGTTTTCTTATTTGCAAGTCCACCTGCGTCTCTCCGCAGGTCATCTACACCATAGCCTACTCATCTCATTCTGACTGACCTTTTGTGAAATGCCTCCAAATTGACTTTGTCACCCATTTTTGGCAGGGGAGTTACTTGTATTCTTCGACAGCTCAATTTTTCCCGCTGGCCGATGAATTTTAGAGGCACATATGACAGTCATGTCTCTTGTGTCTTCACTGGTTGGCTCTGCCTTGGGAAGGCTTTTTCAGTTTTCTGCTGAGGTTTTTATGAGCACAAAGTGTGCACCCATGCCTCGACAGCAGGCTCTGCATTCAAATTACTATTATTAAATGGGGTCAGAAGCAGAATAACACCACCACAATATATTTATCCCCAAGAGCTCCTGTCACAGCTGACAGTGAAACACTTTTTTATTTAAATTTCCCTTGTGTGGTGATTTAAATTAAAAGGCAACAGTACACAGTTTATACTATTCACAGTCAGAAGTACAGGTGGAAAATCAGAATAAATGGAGCTGTTCTGATGCTTAACACAGACGTGTTATAAAAAGCAGGCGGAAAAAGATTTCAAAAACACTGATCTTCTACTTTACATCTATTTATGTATTATAAATAGTGAAGATGCAATCTAAAAAACTTGTGCTTTTCTGTAAGGGTTCTGTTGTAGTATTTGACATTTAATACATTATGTGGGATCTGTTGGCCTGATGAAGGTGATACTCAAGAATGCATCAGATGGGACTTTTCTTTCAGCACCATGAATTGTATCTGTCCTGTGGATCAACAGTTCCCGAGGGTTTTTCATCTCAGGCAAGATTGAAAAAAAAAATTTTTTTAAAGGTATGGAGGGAGGAGGGGGTTAAGGTGGACAGGAAACAATGGTGTCATTCTCCCCTCTGGGAATGAAGTGGGATATTTTGCTGGACATGGACATCATTCGAGCCTGAATGGCATTCCGATATCTCTGCTCTAAATTCTCCTGAGGTGGATCAGTGAGTCGATTTCTCACTCACTCATGGCATACAGCTTGAAGTTGTCCTTGTAAAGGAAGTGGTTCATTACTGGTCCACTTCTGAACCAGCACTCTTTGGTATGGTCTGGCTGAGAGGGTTCAGGCCTATGCACAACAAAGTGGGGGCAGAACATCTCCTTGGTATATGTCACACTTGATGGTAACTTGTGCAATTGGCTTTGAGTTGGCCTCCAGAGTAGTCTTCCACAGTCCCATTGAGTTCTTGATGAAGGCTCTCTCAGTGTGCTGTTGATGTTGTACAGCTCCAAGCATTCCACTACCCAGGAGTGCGGCACTGAGTCATAGGCTTTCCTGTCGTTGATCCAGACAGTGCGCAGATTGTTCATGCAGCACCTTGCAGTTCTTGCCTGTTGACCAGGAGCTGGTGCACAGCTCCTCTGGTGTCCCTGCCAGTTCACTTCTGAGCTGTGATCATACATGGAGCCATGTGCCGACTTTTCTTGGCCACTATGATGCCTAACAGGAGCTTCCATGTTGTCCAGAAAAAAGGTATGTGTCCGTTAGTTGGATCAGAATCAGAATCAGAATCACTTTATTGCCAGTAAACAGGTTTACAGACTAGGAAGTTGCTCTGATGTGACGGTGCAGATAAAAACATGGAATAATGTAAAGTAAAAATAGAATAAAAATAAATACATGTGAATGTGTAAAATAAATCAAAATAAAATAAAATAACTGAATGTGTAGACAGTAGCAGGCGAATAGTCTGTTTTATGAGTCATTTAACTATTGTTCATGAGTCTGATGGCTGAGGGGAAGAACCTGTTCTTGTTGGGGATGGGACCCCCTCCCCCTTTCTTGGGGTCCCTCATGTCGAGCACTGCGCGAGTTTGGGCTAGCCATTCTGGGTGGGTTCGATCTGTGAGCAGCTGGTTAATTTGTACTGCTATGAGCTCATGGAGTGCAGTCAGTTTCTTCAGCCAGTGGGTTTGGAATATGTCCAGGCCTGGTGCTGGTGGTGGATTTGCAGATTACAGAGCAAGAAGGAGAGGCTTTGTAATCATGATGACAGATGTGGTCATCAAGATAGCAGATGACAATATCCAGGATCATTGCTGTTTATGCACCGCAGGGTAAGATTAATTTAATTTCCATTAATTATTTTAATTAGGAAATGCATGACTTCCGATCTAGTTCTACACTTTAGAGCTAAAGTCGTACCACTACATAATTTCAAACCTAGAATTAGTTATCACACACTAAAACAACACTACCTAAATATGAAGTTTTGAACATATACTTCTAGCTACCTAACGCTAGATTTAAAGTTATAACTTTGTGTCTGATACGCAGTAGCTCCGTTATCTGAGTTAAACTCACAACTCTAATGGTGATTAATGTCAGCTAATTAAAGTGCAAACCAGCCAACTCATCTGAAACAAAGATTGAGTTGCTACATTATGATGGCAAGAAACCTTACAATGCTGGATATATTATGTTTGATAAATGAACTTCTGACACCTCGGTAATACTATAATATGTATAATATGTATAATAATTTGTATGTCCAGAATCTTCCAGTGTTTTTTTTTTTTTTTTATGGAGCTGAAATGTATGAATGTCCAGCTGTGGGATGCTGTGCATTCAATGATTCAGTGTCGATCTCTTTTAAAAAAAAAGAAAGTAAGACTTTGCAACTATAGATAATGACTGGATGAATGTTCCTTGTTTTTCTTAGCTCCGACCCTCTTATGATCTAACAAGAAACTCTTCTTGCACCTTGACATCTGTCATAAAAGTACAGAACTGGCAATAATGCTTTGTTTAAACGGTTGTGTTCTCGTTTAAGGGTTGTTTAAAGCTCCTTTTTGTCTGTATGGTAAAGTTCATGCATTTTCTACTCTTCAACCTCTTCAGGGTTGTGGAGGAGGTCTGGAGCCCAGCTGGACAGATTATAGTCCGTCACAGCTGTGCTAGGCAGGAGGATGTGTGGCTGTGGCTTCAAATGTGCCATACAGATCGGAGCATGGGAGGTTATGTAATCTCACGCCAAATTCAGAGGTCAAAAATCCAATTGAACTACATCTTCAACGCTTTCTGTGTGCCTTAATAAACAGTAACATACAATAACAAGGCCTGTTGCTAGTCCTATGGATTAGCTCTATTATTTCCTTTGCCATTAACACCTCATTTCCATTTTCTTCTGTGCACTCGTGCATCAGGAAGAACATTCATGTCATGAGAACTTCTGTAATCCCTGACAGTTGTAAAACTCCTTCCTCTAGTGTCTTTTTGGAGTCTTATTTGCCTCATGAGATGAAGGATTTCTTTTCTACTTATGCGGTGGATTATGGAGAGACTGCAGGCCTATATGCTGAGCTAGCGCTCAATGCTAGCCAGTAAATGTGAAAATGAGCAGGATTTGAAAAAAATATTGTCATTTATTTGACTACATAGTAAACTGCAATGGCTACAAGCGTAGGCTCTTGTTAAAAGTAGTTCCTGTCCCATGGAAACCAGGTGTTGGTGGCAGCAACATTAGCATTGTTAGCATTAGTGCTGAGCTATCTCATTTGTAACTTTACTTCCTTGCGTTGGACCCGGGGTGTCTGTTCTGTATTTTATACAGAGGGATGGAGAAAAACTCGAAATGATGCATTATACTAACATAAACTCATAGTGAATACACAACACAGTCAAAAAGTCATTTTTAGTTGGCATCAATATGTGCAAGAACAATTTGAACATCAATTTTATAACAAACACTGGCAAAATCTAAGCTAGCTTTCTCTGAACTTCTTTACATTTCTTTTTAAAGAAAAAAAATGGACATAATATTGATTACTAATGGAATTAAACTGAGTTACTGTTGGCATAACTAATCAAACTTTCAAACAGTTGAAACGTAATGTGGAAAATACAGGCTCAGAAATAGATTACAGATATTTATTTGGAGCTCTGCGTTCCAGACATTTAAGCATCAAAAAATGTAAGATGAGAGACAGGCAAGTAGCACTGAAACAAAATAATACGTAGATGTCATTCAAGAAACCCACTCAAGTTAGAATTTCAAATATTTCATAACCATTGTGGCCCACAACTAGATCAGAACCTGCATGTTTAAGAAGTGGCTGTTTAGATCTCTAATTTGTCATCACTGAAGTGATTAAATCCACTGTTAATACTAAAAAAAACAAAAAAAAAAAAACAGCAGGCACCAGTATCATGTTGAAATTTCAAAAGCTTTCTTCAAAAGCTCTGATTTTGTGAAAACTAATGCGGAATTAAGCAACTTTGTTCAGAACTCTAAAAGTAGAAATGTTATGCTTTTACATGAAATGTTTTGAAAAAATTTCCTGAGGTTTTAATAAAATGTACAAAATATACAGAGTGCAAAAGATCACCTTTGTTGTGGCTCAAGTGGCCATTATTATTAACAGTAGTCAAACAGGGGATGGGGGAACACACGCAGCAAAGCGTCAAAGACCAGGATTCAAACCTGGACAGCTCCTGTGTATGGAGAACCTGCTTATCCCAGTGAGCTAAACAGCACCCCCAATAGATTATTTTTTAACCTCTTTTTACAGCTCTGGTCATTTTGAACAGGTTTAAGGGATGAAGTCATCTATTCAAATGATCCACATCTCTTTCTTTATTGTCTCTCAAAATTGCTGTTAGAGCGTTGCATTGCCCACTTCCTGGAAGCTGCCTGATGCAAAGTTAGGCGGAGGAGAAGTGAGGAAGCTGGATAATTTGATTCAGAGCTGGATCTGTGATGTGAACAGCTTGGTGAATCTTTTCAGACTCACGCTGCTCCAAACAAAGTGACAAGGTTTGTTATGCTGAAACTTCAGATTTTAGTTTTAATTTCCGATGCACAAATATATGCACCCAATCACAGAAATATATCCTGGAATATATTTTGAACATAACCACAAAGCCTGGTTTAAATCTTATTGTACAAAAGTTTTAATGTTATTTTAATTTCATAAATATTATCAACATCAACAAGAATAAATATATATATTAATTAAATTCAGTGTAGACAATGTAAATCCACATAAAACATCACTGAGAAAATAATCACATCCATTGGTCTGATCTCCCGTTTTCTCTTTCAGATTCAACATTAGTCATTTTGTTGCTGTGATGAAAAGCTCAAATTATGTTTTTTAAAGTGTTAAGGAAAAGCCTTCTTTTTTAGTACAGCAGCTCTGTATTTGAAAAGGTAAAGTGAATAGGTTTCATGTGAAAAATATTAAAAGACCATTAATGACCGATATCACCTCAGTCATGGAAATGGGTGTTGAAAGGTTTTCAGACCTTGTCTTAAAAATAACGTGATTTTGGGTGAAGCTGTCATCTCCATCTGCCTCTGTTTCTGCGCTTTCTTTAAGTAACTTGATGTGATGTTCAATAGGTCTAATACAATAATTTGGAATAAATTATGGTAATTACCTTCTATCTGCTTAAGAAAGAAGCAACAAAATCACCTGACAGCTCTGTTACATTATGACCTCAAGGATAAGTTATTCAAATAAGTCCTTCCTGTCCTACTTACAGTCAAGAGTAACATGCATTTTGAAATCTAACATCTATACTGTTTGAAAAAAATCTGACAATGGCTCTTAAGAGCATTTTAACTGAGGGCACTATATCTTCTAACAATGGTGAAATGGGAATGCACTGCTCTACTCTATTATCAAAAACGTACTTTCAAGACTTCCAAGTGGTGCATTGTCATATTGCTATCAAATGTTTTGTAATAATTAACTTTTTTTCATGGAAGAACATTTTATGGTTTTTTACAGTGAATGAACATGAAGGCTTACTGCATTCATAAAACATGGTTGTGTAACAGTGTTTTTAACAGGACTGAGGCTCAATTTGAGGCTGTACAGATTGTCTTTTAGGACACAGTATCTTCGTGAAAGACCTCCGAAAACTGCTGTGGCACAGGGGGTACAAGAACGGGTTGATGGCTGAGTTCAGCCACAGAAGCCAGAATGTGATTTCATACCAGTAATCTGCCACACACTTGCCGCTACAGGCGGCTCGGATAATCATAAGCAGAGTATACGGAGCCCAGCAAATCCCAAAAATGCAGACTATGATGGCCAAAGACTTGGCGATTTTTTTATCTCGGGAAAGACGAGATCCTGCAGTTCTACGGCCAGGTGCCAGGCAGGAGGACGTGTGCTGAAACAGCCTGGAGTTTTTCCTTTGTGGAGACAACTTTTCCCTTTGAACAAAAATCTGGCTGGTGTCAGGACAGCCGCTAGAAGACGGGGACAGGATATCCCCATCCTCAATAGCTGCAGAGATAGCAGCGGGCTCGCTGGACGTCACCTTCCGAGTCTTCACAAAAAACACAGTCCAGCCTCCTCTGTCTTTGTGCTGCTTAGTTTTCCTCTGCAGCTTGGTGTCATCTTCATTGCAGGCATTCCAGTTCTTATTCCTCTCGTGGATGTTCAGATAGATGCTGAGGTTAAAGAAGGCCACCGACACAAACGGAGTGAAGAACTCAAAGGTAGAAGCGCTGAGCAGGAAGTACCAGGTGAAATAAAACTCTGCGTAGCACTCGTGGGCCGGGACGATGCTCTGCCCCACAATCGTCTCCCAGAAGATGATGGCAGGACCGTAAAGGAAGAAGGCCAACACCCACACGGCCAACATCTTCAACACAGCCTGGTGGGTCATGTTCCTCTGAGCTCTGTATTTAACCTGTGTGAAAAAAGAGAAGCACAAGTGGTGCTGTGTGAACACGAACTCCGCTCCACGCCGTCACTGTTCACGACATTTCAAACATCCACAGCTGCTTCCACACAAACAGGCAGACACGAGCTCTGACTTCTGCTCAGTCTCTCCTGCAAATGAAGCTGGCACTGAATTATATCAGAGCGGCTGAGAGATGCAGCAAATAATGTGCACTCATAATGCACTTACTCCATAGTGTGTCACCAAAGCAGGGAAACGTTGGGCTGAAAGCCATATTCACTGATACAACACGGGTATGAAAGAGACATCTGCTTTCACGTCCCTCATCCTCTCTGCACTCGCTGCGTTTTAACTTCACCTCCTCTCAGCTTAAACTACCATTCAGAAGGACTCCTCTATTTACCATTCTATCTTTTGTTGAGCTGCTCTTTCCTTTACCACAAACCATGTCTCTGGTTGCAGCAGCTGGGTGAGCACTATGACACCAAACTGCAAAAGAAAAGAAGCTTGCCCTGTGAACAGAAGACATGCTGCTCTCTGCGGGTTTGAGATGAAGAATACAGAATTAAGATTTCATCCCGAGCTACTGAGAACCGTCAGTCAAAACCAGATCAAAGCAGCTGAAGTAACGTGTTATTGCAGTTCCCTACCAAGGGGGAAGCTAAATAAAATGATCTGGTTATAAATATTACATCTAATGACTTTAGTGAATTAAATATAACAAAACTGAGAGTGTTAAAAATATGAATAACTGTACATCCACAAGTATAGCATTATTTTTTGATCATTAATATTGCCTATATGTGGGAAACTGATTTGCTGCTGTTGTTTTTTTTTTGTATCTTGATTAAATATCGCTTTATTGACTTGTTTACACCAATTTACTGTTCTGTTTTAATGAAGTTACGTAACCCACCGGAGGCAGCAGCGGCAGATTAATGGTCAAGATCCAAACAGCAGCAGAAGAAAGAATACGGTTGGAAAAGTTTTTGATGTGCAAAATGGGTTGGGTACCTCTGTATTTTTTTATTTATTCATTTGTTTTCCTTTACTACAAAGAAATATTATACGCAGAGGTCATGAACTGTCCTCCTTTTGCGTCAAATAGATGACGCTACATTCTGTTGTTGACTTTTACAGACCTATAAAAACTGGCGGTGACTGAAAGGAAAAGGCTGTATAAACATTTTTATGCACTTTCTGCTCAATTATAAAGTTAAAATTAACTCAGTTTGTCTGTAGACATCCAACCCACTATCTCTTAAGTGGAATAGCATCATTGAGTCTTGTTAGAGGCTTTAAATTATTTATTTCAGTGTAGTTTCCACTTGCTCACATCAAATACCATTTTGATGCAAATGTATATTCTATTCTCACTCATCTAATAATAGACCTATTGTTTCAACCCTTTATGACCTGCCATAGAACAAGTTCATCTAAGCATATTTTTACATTTTTGCATGCTAGTTGGTTAAACTTCTACTGGCATTTTGAAAATCGATATGCGAATGGGAGCGCCGGCGCTCCAGCAGGTCATAAAGGGTTAACTACAGAATTTTTCCTTTTGGTTTTTGTTCCCAAACCGTTGGCCAGTGTTTCCAAATGTCTAGCTGCAGATAACTGCATTTATAACTTCTAAAAGGGCTTTTCTTAAGTATAGCTATTTTCACACACTTACCAAAGCTGGGAAATAAACTAAACTTTATTTGTACTACACACACTGACCAGCCACTTTATTAGCTACATGTATGTATATTATATACTACACTAGATTCTACATGAGTAGTGTGCTTCATTTTCAGCTGGTACATCTTCAGGTAGTCGTAGGAGACTTTCAGCTGTAGCGTTAATTCAATCACTGAACCAATTCACTTTTAGAACAAATGAAATGCAAAATTACTGAATATAAATGCACAACAATTCAAAGGCCAAGTAGACCATACATACGTATTAATTGTGAGTTTGCTGCACAATATATAAATGTTTTAAGGCAGCCAAATATAAATTATTTTTAAAAAATTGAAAATTATGTAAAATTTGGTTTCAAACTCGTAAGACAAGGAGCAGCTGTGCAACAACAGGATGTGTCCACTGAGGAGGCCGACAGGTCTCAGACCAGCCTGAAAGGAACAGCACTAGAGGGGGAAACAAAGCAAACCTTGTTTTTACCAAACCGAACTGCTTTCATGTGAACTCACGAATACAGACTCCACATATTAAATATTTTGATCACCTTCCAACTTTGCAATAAATTACCAACATTAATTGTGGAGCTTACATTTTCACAGTGGGCGAGAGTGTGAGGAAGAGACTCAAAGTAGTTACGATAAGCAATCACAGTCATCTCTCTGTTAATCCTATGTGTGTAGGGTGAAGGTTTATACACTCAATCTTAACATAAATAAATGTTCACAACTAATCTGTAATTTCTCCACAGTAGTTACCCTGACAGGGCTGCCTGAACTGCAGATGTTGCATTCAGGTCTTGTAGTAAATTTGCAACAGCTAATGCTTTAATAATCAACCAACTGATGAACTGGATCACCACCTATTTAGTCTGTCATTAAAACATTTAACTCAGTGCTGTATAGCATATTTCTAACCTCATCAAGACTCTCAGAACTCATGTAGAGTATGTTTCCCACGTTTTCTTTTTTTCCCAAATAATCACTCACACACACGAGCATCTGGAGCCAGAGTGGGAGCTCAGTGTCTTGCTCAAGGACATGTTAACACCAGCTGAAGGCAGACCTATTCTACCAGCTGTGCCTCCACACTGAACAGTCATTGAATAGTAAACATTAATAATGAGCAGTTAACATTTAAATTGAACTGCTGAAATTGTGGATCAAACAACAGACGCTGTAAAAATCAATGACTTCTCAGCGTAGCAACAGGGGAGTGACACACTTTGGAAATGGCTGTGACACTACGTGAATGGTGAGTGTGTGTGCATGTGTGTGTGTGTGTGTGCTGTAATGATCATCTCCACAGACTGTACTTACTGCCCGTGTGACTGACAGGAAGCGATCATAACTAATGAGGACAATGTTGAAGACGGAGGCCGTGCACAGCAAATAGTCCACGACTAGCCACACTTTGCAGAGACCCTTACCCAGCATCCACCTGCCAGTCAGGTTGTAGGGGATGTACACCGGGATGCAGAAGGCACCTGGAATACACACACACACACACACACTGCATGATGGCTCATCACCTTCAACCATTATCACTCACACCTCCCCACAGACCGAATGTGACCTGTTCCATGTGACAGAGAAATTACTGACTAATTTGTGCTCCAACACCCTCCCCATGTCCAACCCCAAAACAAGAAAAAGGCACAGAAAATGAACGACGATTTAAAAAATGTTACAAAGGGAAAAGAAAAACTGAGCAGTCTATTCAAAAGATATTTTATGAAGATGAGACGTGGTATTTCATTAAAGAGAGTGGTATAGTTTACTCCATGCTGCTGACAATAGCAGCATGGAATATGGCCATGTCTCCATCTGATGCGAATTACGCACAATTGTGCGTAATAATCCACATAAGAAAGTAAAATAAAACAAGTGATTGATCAATAATAGCTTCATCGATGTAGTAATGTGTTTTGGGATCGTGCACAACCATTAAAAACCAGTGACATTAAAGGTGTTTTTAAAAGATAAATGTCAGCAAACAGACGTGGAAAAGAAGAGCGCCAACTCACCCACGAGAAAATCGGATATGGCCAGATTTAGAAAGAAGTAGTTGCTTTGATTTCTCAGAGTTTTATCCACAATAAAAGCCATGATGACCAGCGCGTTCCCAGCCACCACAACAATAACCAG
Source organism: Zenarchopterus dispar (assembly GCA_028564865.1). Taxonomy (NCBI): domain Eukaryota; kingdom Metazoa; phylum Chordata; class Actinopteri; order Beloniformes; family Zenarchopteridae; genus Zenarchopterus; species Zenarchopterus dispar. The sequence continues at coordinate 1,295,941 of JAOWBL010000019.1, forward strand.
AGCCACCATGAGGACCGTGAGGATCACCAGCAGGTACCCCGGGAGGACTTTCCCAGTCTCTGACACCGCGTGCGTCAAGTTGCCACTGAAGTTGGACTCCAGGATGTGCGCGTTCATAGTTAATTTACAGAGACAATCATTGTAGGCTTCTGTCACAGCGCGCACTGAAACACTAGACAAGTCCAGCAACGCGTCCAAACGTTCCGCCCTAGTTGGACACGGGTTAGGATGAAGACCTGTGGCTTTAAAGGCACTTTTACCAAATCTCCCATTTTCCCCCTAGGAATACTAGCTGTGCCCACAAGGACTTAAAGATGAAATTCACAGTCTTTTTCTATGATGTTTGATCGACAATGCCTGTAAATCCTCCGGGTGGTCTCTCCCTGCTGAACTCTTGGTGATGAAGTGATGAAGCGCACGGCTGCTGGATGTGCGAGCGCAGCGCAGCACAGTTGATTTTGTCCCCCCGGTGTGAGATTTTCCAGAGTGGAAAATAAGTAAATCCGGTCAGGTTTTCTAAATAAAGCACCTAATGGCACATTTTGAATACGAGGAACCACGCAACGTTTTTTACACTAAAATAAGTCCTGTAAATATGGGCGCCCACGTCCCAGTGACTTGTCGCTTCGCGACTGATCTCCAAAGCACACATCATGTTTACAAAGGAAGCTGAAGCTGTCAAGTACAACCCCACGGAGGAACTGCTAAACCAAGACAATGTGTTGCGTATCTGTCACATCAAACTCCCAGAAGTGTTTCTGAAAACCTGCTTACCAGATAAAGTGGCGCGACAAAATTCCCACTTTTATTTTGAAGACAAAAAGCAGAAATCCGGTCTCCCTCCTGTGATTTCTGCTCATTAGAGACTCTCCTTTCCTGTCTTTGTTTCTTTTGGACCAGTGAGTCATTTAGTTATAAAATGAGCAAAATAATGTTCAGATATAACTCCTGGGTGCCATAAAGGTATTTTCCATCTCCTTGCATTGCACCAAAGGGCTTGCATCTAAATTTCATTGTACACGCATTCTATTCTATTTTATTCTATTCTATTCTATTCTATTCTATTCTATTCTATTCTATTCTATTCTATTCTATTCTGTTCTGTTCTGTTCCATTCTATTCTTATGAAACCTAGATTAGCGCTCATGAGTTTTATGGCCATTAAAAGTGAAACTTTGTTCAAAAAAAGCAACAGTTTAGGCCTACTCTAAGAGCTTTAAGCTCAGTTTCATGATCTTTGTAATAACTAATTAATAATTGATTTAATTAAAAAAAAAAAAAAAGGAGCACAAATGTATCCGAGCAATGTCAGCCTGGACTAAGAAGTGTATATATTACAGACTAATGAGACTAACTTAAATAGACATGGCTTAACTTGTCAGCAGAAATGTCAGTCCCAGTTATTTCATTGAGTTCCCTAAACAAAGATGACGTAACTGCAACCTTAACCACACCAAAGTAGTTAATTTAACTTCCTTTGTTAAATTCATTATTTAGGGTTGGTTTGACTTTTTTTGTTTGTTTTGGCTTTTTACTTATCCCTAAAGCAGTGACTTCTTAAAATAAATACAGGCCCTACTACTATTTCAGATTGTACTAATAGTTCTTAAAATAAAAAAAGGTGTTTAAAGTATTGCATTCCAGATGATTAACCAAATGTTTTCGTTTTCCTGTCACTAAATTCTTGTAAGTATTGAGACTTCCAACTACAGCATGAAAGTTTTACAAATGTAATGTTTTAGGCAGTTGTGATCCAGACAATAACTGATGAATTATTCCCTCTTGTTTACTAGGTATGAACTTATTTTAATGGGCAAACGCTGGATTGTTGACATTTTAGATTCAGTTCTAGACTTAGTGATAAAAACAACCATAATGGTTGTAAGCTTCTGGTTCAAGTTCAGGTTGGGCTCTTGCTGTGTAGAGTTTGCATGTTCTTCATATCTCTTCTGGTATTCATGTTAAATTATTGTATGAATTCAATGTGTACAGTTGTTTAACCTTGTGATGGCATGGGCCCCAGCATCCCAATGTGACTGAAGCTGTTATGGAAATGATATGAATCGACATCCTTGTATCTTTACTTTAAAGGCAATTAATTACTCCAGTTGTTGTTTCTCAGTTAGTTTTTATTCTTATACTCTCTACAACATACAGTTTCAAATATCAAGACAGTATAAAGAGAAAACATCTGAACAAAAATATCTTTTTCAGTTAGCAAAATATCATGAGGTTTTCTTTAAAAAGCAAAGTTTGAGTCATGATTCAAAAATCTAGTGCAGTAAGTTGCATTGAAATTTGACCTTTCATCTTACTTCTTGTAGTTTAGAGAAAAATCTGGAATCTGTGAAGCAAATCCTGATTTAGCTTCTCCCAAATTCACGAACAAACAAGAGCAGGAAGAGACAACCAACATAACGTCAGATATTAGCGAAGTAATGCCTGGGGACTTTATAGGTTTTTGCACCTTTTGCAGAATTGTTGCCACTTGTTTCAGCTCCCGTAGCTCAGGTCCAGATATTTCTGACTGAAGTATAGCTACAAACTGAATGAACAGGTTTTCCTTTCCCCTTCATGACAGAAATTCAGGTAAAAAAAATAAATAAATAAAAGAGGAGAAGTTCAATTTTAACTTTTAATGAACAACCAAGTGAAGAAAGTTAAAATTATATATAGGACTTCACAGTTTTAATGACGTTAAAATATCAGTTTAATATTTACTTCTATATATTTTTTAAACACAAGGGGCAAGCAAACCATGTGACGCCCTTCAAATGAACTGCTTTTCTGCATTAATTTGACATAAGATGTGATCTGATTACTGACTTCTGGTAATAATTAAACTCAGAAAGCTTAAGTTGACAGCATACAGTTGTCATTTCTTGAGTTTATTACATCACAGCGCTGGAAGAAAAAGAAAGTGAACCCATACATTTTTGGACAAAAGCGGTTTTGAGTGATTATTTCTCAAACACTGAGTCCAGTTAATCAAATGAGTTGCTTGAGCTGCTTTGACTGATTAAACCCATCCAAACATTTTTGGTTTAGGGTCTATAGGAAGCATCTGCTGGATTGAACCATGCCTCGCAACAAGAAGAACTCTGACATCACATTATCAGGTGTCACAAAGCAGTTTCAAAATGTTTAGGCATCCGTCAATCTGGAGTTGTAAAGTGCAGGATTAACTGACCTTAAATTCTGTATAAATGAAGACAGTTTAGTAATATGACTATGCTTCCTAACGTTGGGCACCAGCCAAGATGACTCAACAGCGATGACACAGCTCAGTGAGTTCAAAAATAATCCATGAATGAGAGCTAAAGGCTCGAAGGCATCACTGGAACTGACAAAGATCTCCGTTCATGAGTCAATTAAATGTAAGACACTGAACAGGCAGGGTGTTTACGTCAGAGCACCACAGATAAAACCAAGTAGAGGTTTCTGCAGAACAGATGTGGACTTTCTTCAACCACAAGAATGAGACTGGATAAAAGAACGGACTTGAGCTATTCCCAATGCAGAAGTACACAGCTACATCTGTTGCTTTTATTCTCTAAATCGTGTTGTTATTAGCTCAGAGACAACGCTATAGCGGAGTTTATTAATCTCGTCCGTAAAATCATAGAGAGTTAATGTCAGATTTGCCTTCTGTAGGGATTCATTAAACTAAATTATTGCTGAAATGTATGAATCATTTCACAGTGGTGGTTAGCACTGTGACCTCACAGCAAGAAGGTTCCCGGTTTGACTCCCAGCAGGAGTCTTTCTGTGTGGAGTTTGCATGTTCTCCTCATGCGTGCGTGGGTTTTCTCCGAGTACTCCGGCTTCCTCCCACAGCTGGTTGAAGTGAATGTGTGTTTGTCCCTGGATGTCAGGCATGTAGTGCCAAATCAATGTGTGGAGTCTGCACATCGCTGATGCCATTCCTCTCCTTAGAGGAAAAAAACACTGAAATGGTACAGAGATGTTGTTGAATCTTCAACCTTTTCTGTATGTCAAAACTTATACACAGAATTGTACTTGTGAAAGAAATGTTTGAAATAAGCAGATTCACTTATGACCTATTACAGATAAAACTATTCTTGTAGCAGCACCAGGAGATGTAAGAATAGAAGTCTTCCGTTTTAACAGCCTCACAATTGTAGCCCATTTTAACAGATGGACATTCACACGTCTAAGCATAATAACATACAGAAGGTCAATCAGTAGCTTAAGGTACCCAGTAATTTAATGAAATAAACTTGATGTAAAGGCTTAAGCACAATTTAATACCAGCACATATTTAATACCACACTGATATCTTCTTTAAATGTCATTTGTCTTAACAGCAAATGTTTTCATTTCCAGCATCATGGCCAGCATGGATGAGTTCAGCTACAGTTTCTACTTCATATGCAAAATCACCTCTCTAAAAACCCAAGATAAAAATAGTTGGATAAAAGTTGGATAAGTTGGATAAAAATAACCTTTCTTAGGACAATTTTGAAATGAAAACCCTTTATTCATATGTGCAAAGTCTGATATGTGGAAGATCATGGAAAAGCCTGAGCATCCTCTGGACCTCTACAGCAGATCCTTTAACCCACTACAGGAGATCTTTCCTCCCCACATCAACAAACCTCTACAATGTCTCCTTAAAGAGACCTAAATGAAATGACTACTGCAACAATTAATTTTCCTGTGAGTATTATTCAAGTATTTCTGAATTTGAATTAAATACGTACTGCCACACTTTCACAGCAAGAAAGCTGAGAACAAAAGCCAATTAATGATCTCTTTACTTGGTGATGAAAAAAATGAAAGAAACAACAAAGATGTGTGAGCCAGTTTGTTCACTAATGTGGATGCGTGTATGAATGTGTTCAAAGGCTAATTGCTGAGTGTGCAGAATGAAACAAAGGCGTGCTTCATTCTCCGTTAGATGTAGTCACAAGTCTAACGAATCTCAAGCACTCTTGGATGAGAATCTCTCACTTCCAGTCTGTAGCCCAATTATTTGATAAAGCTGCTGCTTTCCAAAATCCCATTTGCTGCATGTCTAACAATTTTTTAAAAAAAAGACCACCTTGGTAATCCATAACACTAACCGGGGGAAATGTTTTCTGGACTGATGAAACATTGAGGGAAATTAAAAACACAGCTTACTAAAATCAAAACAGCCATGAAATATGGAGGAGGATTACTTTTGGACGGCTTCCCTGTCAGAGGGTCAGACCACATTTCATGGCAAAATAATGGAGAAACTCTGTTAGTTACAAGCCATTCACATACTTTTCAAGCCGCTGTGTTGAGTATCTTAATGCTACGGACAGATTCGCTTTGGAAGACTATCCACTTGTACAAATATCTAGTCTTCCAGGTCAGCAAAGTTTCCCCAGGGATCATTACCACAATCAACAACAGGAAGTGTTTGAGTGAAACGTGTAACCCTCAAAATACTAATTATTCCCCTCAGCCTTGGAAATGAAGATGAGTCTCTCACAAGCCAAATATGATTAAGGACTTAGATAATTGGGTTCAGTGTGATGGCAGCTTGTCAGGAAGACACAAATCTTTGCTGTGTTAATTGGCTGCAATTACTCCTAGTGGAGGAAAGCGCAGACATGGAGCAGCTTTGGAAAACAATGGCTTCTCGTGTGGTATTTGTGTTATTATTTAAATGAAACATCAGTCTACATCATGCTGTCTGTTTCTTCTCCCCTCCGTACCACCAAACACTGATAAAAGTCATTAGATTAGAGTTGGCAGGTGGATCCAGCGGGAACCCACCTGCAATGCTCACAGACAATCTCTGAGCAGTTTTAGGAAGCAGCTCTGGCGTGGTCCAGGCTGTGTCCTCCCAGGACGGGATGAAGTGTCACCAAAGTGCAGAGTCCTGGAGAAAGCCCAAAGAAGCCAACACGGGCGGCACACGTGTTAGCAACTGTGAATATTTCAATATTTAACAGGCTTCAGGGGGTTGGATTGTATGGGTGAAGCTTAATTTTCCTAATTTTCCCAAACAGTGATGTGTTTGCATATTTTTTTGAGTTGTTCGATGAATCGTGTGTGAACTTTAACTAGCTGCGAGGACAAAGACGCATGGATCGTTTTCTAGGACAGTGGTTCAATAATCATACAATAATAAATAAACATATAATCTGATGATGTCAAAGTTCATTTTAATGGAAGCATTTTGTTCCGTGAACATTTAATAAATGCAGACATTTTGAATAAATTATTTCTAACTGCAGGAGATCAGTTTCGTCCCCTAAGACACATTTCAACTGAATCTAAAAATGATCTTTTCGAAGAATTTAATGGCAAATACTGTGAGCATGTGATTGATTAAAAGGCTTTTCTTCCTCGTTCTCCTTTTCAAATTTATTTTGGCTTCTTGCTTTTTGGCCTTTTGGTCTTTCCTCCTGATTTGGTGGCTTCATCCTGTGAAACAAGAGCACAGAATCAGAAAATGAATGGACTAATGATTATTTTACCTTAGCACTTGATTTAATGTTTCAAAAGCATTTTCCATCCAAAATGCTTCACAGCTCCTGACAGACTCTTTTTGCCTAAACTCCCACTGTGTGTGCAAATGTGCAAATTACAATGGACTGATTGACATGCACCATACTGTTCTGAAGTATTCCAATAATTACATCAAGCATAACATTGCTTTCCTAAGCACTCCTCTAAAACATCCTCCTCTAATTACTGCACTGACAAACCAGGCTACCAACTTGTACATCTTTCATAGCTTTGTCACACGCAGCAGGGTGACGAAGCTTTTATACGACGAGGGAAGTCTTTAGCTTTGAGTCACATTTTCATCTGAAAAGATCTCAATGCTCACTCATCTTGTGTTCCAGGTTTCAGAGTTGTTGCCAGCAGAAAGTACCATTACTGACTAGCACTGACTGCCACTGTTCAAAAGCAACTTACATCCTGCAGAATAACTAGCAGCAACGCTTTGCTCTTCAGGTGTCGAAGCGGTTGCTTTTCTCTACCACAGTTTCCCTCCAACATCCAATCCAGGCACTCCAGTTTGGTGTTTTTGTAATCACCCTTTGGCACAGCTGTTCCCACACTTTCCACTCCAAAACAATTGTATTGCTCCTGTTTCATATTGTAACTTTTTTTTTATAATTTTCACATTATCTTACAAATACTGGGGAAACGTTGCTGACCTGAAGTGTTTTTAATAATATCTATCGAAATCTCTTTACCTTATCTCAGGTGGATTTAGTCTTCTGCCATTTCAGCCATCTAATTTGGTCCCAGCTAAAAACATTTGATGAGGAAACCCCCAGAGGCATAGATATCTACATCTCTAGCCACGCAATGTTCCTTGTTCTTCTCAGGAGGAACTTGATTGTGGTTGGCTTCCATGCAGCGTCTTCATATTTGTCATTTGCCTGTGAGATCCGAAGTTATTTGTAGCTCTTTTGAACATCTGCTACGTTTCCTTTTTGCAGTTCTACCCCCTTCACTTGGCATCATTTTGCCCCTCTTCAGCACCATTCTGGTACATTTATCCATGACATTTTGATTTGTATATCTTGGTGATAAGTGAGCCAGTGTCTTGGACAGTCATCCAACTTATATGTGTGTTTGTTGGGGGACCAGGGCACGCTGATGTGAAATGGGCTCCTGCAACAAGCCATATATGGACTAGAGTGGACAACATAAGACTGTGGGATTGCTACTATGCAAGAAACCCGGATGAAAAAGGATACATGCAGAGCGTGTGTGAGCTTTGGGTGCTTCAAATCCCAATACCTAACTGAACCAAGAAATACCTGCTGACTCAGCGTTCCAACATCTGGAAACCGAACATGAAACAACTAGAAATTGATGAAGTACGACAGCAACAAAAACAATGCTACAACAAGGGCTACGGGTGATTATCAGATGTTTAAATGGGACATATCTTTACATATATATATATATATATATATACACACACACATATATGTAAGAAAAAATAATTCCGTAATATAATGAAGTCTAAATGTTCCTGTAAGTCTTTTGTAACATTATGCAAATGTTTTAGGCACCCCGAGTTTCATTGTTTTATCACAGTTTATCTAGAGTCTATTTATGTATTAATTAATTTTGTATCATTATTATTTTGATCTCACTTCGGTTACATACAAAAAAACCTTCAAATGTCACTTTGCCAGTTCATCACGTGTGAGCTTTGTTAAAGTCATTTCTAAGTTTAAAAAAAAAAAAGAAAACATGTTCTCCATACTGTTTTTATTCTCTTCCATCAAGCTGTGTCTGGATAACTGGACTGATTTTTATGACTTCTCAGAAAGCTTTACACAGACCTCTAATTCCCGAGTCATCTTGAATGAAGATCTTTATAGTATTATACATAAAGATGGTTGGTTTAAATCTCTTATCTCTTCTAAAGGAATCTGTGATCTGGAAACATGTTATTCTGCACAGGTATTACATCTTCTCTCTAAAGGCAGTGAATGTGAATAAGTCATCAAAGGGTCTAAGTTTGATGTCTAAGACCATTAACCTGGGCTGAAAATAAATCTGTACCTCTAACTTAATACTTACGCAAAAACAAGGCAGAATGAAAAAAAACTATGATTTATAATATAACTACACACAGTAGTTGCTTAACAGTCTCTGCTGTTATTCTCAGAAATACAAAGTTAAGGAACCCATTTCCAGTCAATGTACAGTTATAGCGTCTAGATACTTCTAGGAGAAACAGGATGTAAGTTAATTAACCTGTAAGACAGCAGGAGACCTGCAAAACTGGCACCAAAAACAGATTTGGCAGAAAATATATCAGTCGAAGATGACAAAGGCCCAGTGAGTATCTCACCGTGGAGAGAGTGTATCCCTCCTCCACCAGGATGTTTCTGGCACAGTTGTTGATGTGCTTGAAGCGGTCAGGACCCAATAAAATACCTCCGTACCACCGAGACACAACCACCATGACATTACGTACGTCCAGAATCTGTGGTGAGAGACAAACACATGGGAAATGGGTGTGAATTTGAGAGAGTTAACCGGGAGACAAATATGATAAACCGAGACGTCACCTTTCTCTGGCAGCTGTGAGCATTTCACACCAGAAATGTTATAGTGGAGGAATTGTCTTTAAATGTTCGCTGTTGGTATGGAGCTTATTTCCTGACAAACAAGTCTGTGTGGAAGATTTATCTGTTTAGCCGTCTTAGATAATAAAATGTAATTTATTCACACCTTTTGTGGCTCCAGGGAAAGTTTCTGCTACGACATGTTTAATGCTACTAAAATATCTTGTGTCCCACTGACGTATGGACTCTGGTAAACCTCTGAAGGTGTCCTGTGGTATCAACCGCTGGTTCTTTAAGGGAGGGCTGAGAGGATGAGATGCTTTTCTAGTACATCCCAGTGGCCAATTCAACATTCACTTTTAATAATGTTTCTCTCCCACAACTGTTGCTGAACTTTTTTTTTTTTTTTTGTAGTTGGGTAGGGTATATTATCCTGCCACTGACAGCAGGGAATACCGATTTCATGCTGGCTGTCGCTAAATGGCAAATAAGCAAAATTTCCAAAGTGCCAATCTGAATTTGCCCTAAAAGAAAGAGATACATTTGGTTCTGTCCTGCAACAGACACAAAAAGTGTGATCTATCCCCTGAGAGCGCATATCCACTTCTGTCTGACTACATGTCATCCTGAATTAGATCCATCTTCTAGACATTACTGAACGCTTCCACATTCACTGGCACAAGTATTATTATCTGCAGTCTAAGGGCAGAAGGCACAAATCTGAATGAGAAAATGAGACCAGAGGAACCTAAATTGAGGAGAGAGCTCTTCATGTAAATGGATCACGAACACTGAGTGTCACAAGTAGAAGACTAATCAGTGTGTCACAAAGGATGAGAAGGAACACAATATCTTGGTGCAGTTAGGGGGTCATTCAGCTGTACGTCTTACGCCTCCTGGCCTGCATCTGTTAGAAAAAGGTGTGGGGTTTGTTTTTACTCACTTACAAATGATTATTTGCTTTTCATACACCTGCACTTTGGAGCTGACCCCTACTTTCCCTCTGTCGCTCCTGCTTCTCCCTCATCTATTGCTCTCACACTTACAATAGAGAATCTTTTAGCTAGCGCCCCCTACTGCCAACCAGAGTTATAATAGTTTTGAATTTTTTTAAGTTTTATTTTATTTCAGTTTTTAGTTTATATGATTAATTCAGTTCAGCTTTAGTTAGTTTACAAGCACATCAGTAGTTTTTGTTTCATGTTAGTCTTAGATTTAATTTTTTGAGGTGTTGATTTACAGATAAACAAAAAAAATCTAGGATTCTAGAAGTAATTCAAATTAGAAAAAAGAATTAGCACTTGGAAAGATAAAGCTGCAAACATAAAAAAAGGTGTGAAACAAAAACAGAAAACAAAGTGAAGTTTAGCATTTTTAGTTTTAGTTTGGTTTTATAAAAATAGTTAATTTTTATTTCAATTAACTGGATTACCTTTTCACTGTTAGTCTCAATTTTAGTCTTAGTTTTTGTTAAGTTGCTCTTCAGTCAAACCTCCAGGGTGGTATCAAAGCTGGTGTCCAACCTCTTCCTTTCTTGGCCGTATCATCCTCCATCACAGACATCCATATTTTTAAAATCTCTGTACTTTGGACTCCCTACTTTTTCCCATCTTTCCAAGCATTTTGAAGGGGGAAGTGATTGTTTTCAATCATTCTGCTAAACTCAACTTGACAAGAACCTCTGCGTGCAACCAGTGAAGACAACAACAAATCTCTTGTCTACAAAGAAGCATTTACATTGTCTAACATGCACATTGTTGTATGCTTGACTGGTGTGAGGCTGAAATAATCACTAAAACTAAAAAAGATGTTGTCTTGATGGTAGCATATGTCTGCATCAGCGGCATCCTCAGACTTCAGCAGACACGCCTCCGTCACTGACAGCAGCCTGGATGGTCTCGCTCATCTTTGACAGATATGAGATGAGTTTGTGGTCAGAAAACTGTGTCAGGAGGGTTTCTCGTGCAGCCAAAGGGCTCAAAAAGGTCATGACGTTTACATCTGAAATTTCCCCAGACTGCCTGAATCTTATTTTTTTCACAATACTGCAGATGTTAAAATAGACATGTTCCTGCCATTGCATGAGTTTTTTTCCTTGCTTGTAAACATGAAGCCAATGATGGATGCTTCTTTTATACCAAATCCCGACACTCTCACTTGTCACCAGGTAGAATCTTTCAGAATGCTCTTGCTTTTACATTAACCATCCATTTTCTATACCCGCTGAATCCTTCAACAGCGTCACGGGGGTCACGACAGGCGACAGGCAGGGGTACACCTGGACAGGTCGCCAGTCCATCGTAAACTTTTACATTATATAAACTTTTATGTAATCTATTTTTCTTTGTTTCTGGCATTGTTTTCACACTATGGATTTCAAAAGTGTAGACACTAAAAACTATTTCTGTTGTTGTATCTGTTAAATAAAAGCTACAACAAATGGAGGATGTCCCCAAGAACATTTTATGGGCTCTAAGCTTCCTGAAAGGATTGCAACAAATACTCAAAGCTTTCTTTTCAGCAAAAATATACGAAGGTGGTCCACACGCCATGTGTTACCGAGCACCCCCTCATGCACGGTTAAGCGCTGTGGGTCTGGAGAGCAGAAAGAGAGTGAACGAGTTATCACTGTGTGGGAGAGCAACTTGTGAAAACAGAAATGTGACAGGGAAGGAGCTCATTTGGTTACTCGGGACTCAGTTTTAGAGCGAGCCACGCAGCTCAGGTGAGCTGAGCTGTAGGTGGCATTCCCGCCTGCCGGTGAGTGACACTCTGCAGCTGGCTGCTTGTGAAAGCAGGAAAAAAATCAAAATAAAAATCTGGATAATTACATTGAAAACCAAATGTGCATTTAACAAGCAAATATATTTGGATTTCTGAGTATCCGCGTCCAGCCCTAAAACAAATGACAGATTTGACAGATAGAAGTTATTGTTGTATTTGTTTTGGAATGGATAAACATAATTTTATTTTAGGAAGAAATTAGTAGTTTAATAGTTGTCTTGTGCAACACATATTTTAATACTGCCAAATATTAGAAAATATTTAAGCCTGTAATGAGCAACTTTTGGCTTAATAACCCCTGATGTGGCATATTTGATGCATACCTTTCTGAGACTTCTGCACCACCCCAGAATCAAAATTATATTTAAAAAAATAAATTTATACAATTTAAAAAATTCCAAAAAATAAAAACAAAAAATAGAAAAATAAATAAAACTACCCAGTCTATTCATAGTGATATAAAAAATAATTAGAAACCATTAAAGACAGAATTGAGATTTTTTTTGTTTTGTTTTGTTTTAAACTTCAGTGTATAATAAACACTAAATAAAAATATATATATAATTTCTGTGTATTATCTCATATATCAGGCATCAAGGATTTAGAGAAAGCACAGTATGGACATATCACTGTGTGAAGATGATTTTGTGAATTTCTGAGCAAAGATTAGATCGTGTCGGGTCACCAACTGAAAGAGGGCCCATCTTCACCTTCTTCTAGCTCTGTTTTTGGTCCTCCAGGAGCCCCCAGTCATGATAATTTATTCTATAAAAATCTTCAACTGTGCTCAGCAGCTAATCAAAACATGATTTGTTCAGTAGTGAAGAGGGAGAAATCTTTTTCATTTAAGTCAGAGACATTTTCTATGACTCAGAACCTCAAACACTGAAAGTCATGAAAAGAAAACTTAAAATAATTAAGACAGTGAACTGAGGGGAGGTTCAGCGCCGTTGAATATGGCACTGCAGTGACTTGTAAAATTACACAAAACTCTTGTTGTATGTTTGATATAAAAGATTAATTATAGCATTATATCTGAGCTGAAGTGGAAAGTACTAAAATGAATGTATAGAACACATAGCAATGTTTTAAAAAATAACGACAAACTAATTGCTAAAGGTACATCATTCTGTAGATCAAATCACTAGAGGTTAAAGATTATTTCAGAATATAAGAACCAAGATTTGATGCCTGTTTGAAGGCCGGCCTGTTTTGGTAGGAAAGACTTTCTTAGTCAAAGGTGGCTCGATTCGTCAGCATTCAGAGCAGCAGATCACAAATTCTGACATGAGTCCGTACAGTATTTACCTCTCGAACAGGGTCTTGCTGGCACAGATGGCCAGCTTCACTGATGAATGAATATGAACTTTAACAGAGGCCATGGATCTCATCTGGAAAAGCTCTGACACAATCTTCACCCACCGGTAATGAGTATGACAGAACTATTCCAAGTCACTGCCAAGCTTTTAGTGTGGAAAACTTTTGTGTGTTGTCACAAACGTCTCACTGGCTTTCAGTCAATATTAGAGACAAACAAAAAGTGTTAGGACAATTGCACGTTTTAGTGTGATGTGGGTGTTCATGTGTGTGTGTGTGTGTGAATCATGGTGCCATCTGACAGCACAGCCCAGTAACAAGTGCTTCTTGTTATAATCCATTAAAGGATTAACAACTATGTGAAATTGTGAGACCAAAGATGTCTGGAGAAGAAACAGCTGAGAATTTGATGAGTAAAGTCAGATCTTCAAGCCAAATCATAAAGACATGATCAAAATGTATGAAAGCATGTTGTGAAAAGTCACACACTGTTCATTCATTTATTTGAAATCGTTCAAATACACTGTATAAAAGTATGAAATATATCTTATTAATTTCTATTCTTACTTTACAATAAACCTTTGTGTGTATGTGTATGAACAGGTTGTTAAATATGACTGAAGCGTTGAGTCTCATGAGGAGGTAAGACTTGTTGCAGTTCCTTAACTGACCACTAGAGGCTGGCTGCAAAAGTCAGCCAATTTCCATTGACTTGCATGTTAAAATGTCCAAATTTAGAGCTGCGCCCCACTTCAGAAAGCAGTGTTTCACATGACCTAATGCTTCATCCATTGTTTTATACAGTCCATGATCACCAGTGGCTTCCTCTTGAAATGCTGCTCCCATTTGGTCTAGAGTTTTAACACTTAAACAGGGTGCCTTTAAAAATATTGAAACGAAAACCAAGTTGTGAAATTTATACCTCAAACTAACTTTGGGGAAAAAAAAGTTCCTGCATTTAGTTTAGGCTACTGTAAGACTCTATTTGTACATTTTTTTTTTTTTTAGCAGAATAACCTTAAGTCCTTCAAAATACTCCGGGAAGCCAATTTATATTAACTGTTACAGCCGTACGCCTACACCACCCACTTGTGTCTAACTACAACCACCTTTTGTGTTACTGAGCATGATTAGGTATGCAGATTGTTTTTTCTTTGCCCTCTGGTCAGCGTCCCGCCTCCCTGCTGTCTCCATCGGTCCGATGGTCATCCACCTGCAGCTGATTTTTCAGCTTGCCAATTGTTCAGCTTCACTCGCTGTTACTTATTCTTGTGTATACTGAGCTCAGTGTAAATGAAATTTGTTAATTAGTGATTCAATTTGAACATTTGAACTCTTGTTTATGTTTCAACTCCTCTCGTTGGAGAGGTTGTGTTGTTATTTTTATTATTGTATTCCTCAGTTCCAACACCCCTATAAGAATGAAGTAACTTTTTACCAACCACATCTGGTCTGTGTGACATCTCTTTTCCCTCACGAGCTGGCGCATAACATAACACAGAAAATGTGAACACATGACTCCAGGAATAAATTCACTACACTGGCTCCCAGAGGAATACAAAAACACTTTAAAATCCTCCTACAAGTTTAAATAGCCCTTCATGTTTTCACCCCTACTGCATCTCTGACCTACTCACTATGTATGACCCAATGAGGTCTCTCAGGTCATCATGTGCAGATTGTTACGCTGATCTCAGAACCAGATATCAGTGTGCTGAGAGCTTTGTCCAGGTCTCTGGAACAAGCCGCCTGCCATTGATTTGGTATGACTAATAGTGTATTTATGTAAGTACGAGCATGTGTGTATCTTTGTGTATACTCTTTATGTAAGAATATATCAATGTAGCCTATTTAAAAAAAAATATTGTTTACTTTATCATACTATTGTTCTTCAATTTTAGGGAAAATAAACAAATATATTATCTAAATGAATTTGCCATTGTCATTTTACTCTGTTTCTTATCGTTACCACAACACAGCCTCCACACTCTGTAGCAGCTACGTTGGTCCCCAGTGGAAATCTTTTCTGTTTTACAAATAAAGCCCTAACGTTTTATTTTAAATAAACAAGTCCGAAAAAAACCTTGTAAATTTAAAAAAAAAAACATAAAATGACAACATTTTCAAGGCCAAAAATGAGTTGCGTACCTATGTAGTCCTTTAAAAATGAATGTGTATTTCCTTGTTTTTTTATTTATTTACACTTTCAGTGAGTGTATGACTTATGAAGAGTTACTAATTGTGTCATACAAGTTACTGGCTTTAAAAAGCTTTTTTCAAACTGATTTTGCAATATGGGCGTCTTTGTTATTTGGAGACATTTATATTTCAGTTGCTCGTGAATCTTACTAGCATCCATTTTAAAGAGGTTCTGACACCACCGCCCTGATTTACTAACATGAGAAAGTTAGCGTTTAGTCACAAATGATAAACTGTAGACAGGAGAGTTAGCTTACTAGCAGACATGTTAATAATCGAGAACCTGGAATTTACCGGTGATAAGAGTCGCTTATATATGTCGCTTATATTTTGCATTACATAAAAACTTTAACTGATCCATGTTAGCTAATGTTAGTATCTACAGGTGGGAAAAACATGTGATGAGGTATTTTGACCTTCAGAGGAATGTTTTCTTTTCCACTAACAGGACAGAAAATCAAAACTGTTCCTACTTCATGCTGGAGACTAAACTTGTTGTGTTTAGTGTTTAAGATCAAACACAACAGTTCAGAACAGAATACGACAGAAAAAAGCTGCCAGAGACAGTACATCCCTGATCTGAAGATCTTGGGATAAAAACATGTCACATGTCACGTGTGTCAGCCAATCACTGCAGAGTTGTGTCATAATAGACGAGGTTCAAAGGCGCCGCGGCTGTGAGGAGAGCAATTATGCCACCTGACCTGTGCTGACTGCATCTGCGAGGATTTGATGTCATGACAGTGATGTTCTCTGGTGCCAGTGAAAGTTAGCCAAGATTTCTAACCAGCATCTGTCCTTTTTCGACCATCATGCATCACATCAAGCTGGCCCTGCACACCAAATAACAGCATCTGGTAGGATTGTTAGGGATGGCAAAGCATCAGTTAAAAAAAAAAAAAAACCCTCCCTCATAAAGGTAAATGTCAAATAAAGATTACATACTTTTATTTCTTATGATCAACAATAAACACCTTTATAATTCTAAACAGAAAAGCCGTGAAAACCGCTTTGAGTTTACTGATTTTCTGCATAAATTTGCCACATTAACAGACACTGTTGTGTCTGATCTTAATTTAGGCACACTCGATGTGCCGAAATTGGTAACACACAACCAATTACTATATTCCCCTCATTATCAAACACACCTATTAAACATTTAGTGTGCTGGAGGAAAAGCTAAACGAATTGCTTCAACACCACCTCATTGGAGTCAATCGCTCCTAAACCTGGAGTTCAGGTAAATAAATGAGTTTGGGTGTGTTTTTTAAGAGCTAAAAATATAATGCGCGTATAAAAGACACCCAAACTTTTTGAGTTTGCTGTTTGCTATTGGTGAAGAAGCAGGACAGCTAATCATCTAAGTGAACCCACCACAGAATGGCTTAAGAGAGAGAAAATCCACCATTCGCGGTGATCTAGCCACTGCTCGGAGGAGCTGGAGAGAAAAAGAGATGTTGGGGAAAGACCTCAAAAGAGCTGTTCACATCAGACATTCTACCCATATCTGAGCTGAAGCAGTTCTGTAGAGAGGAAATGATCAAAAGTTCCTCCTGAACGACACGCAGGCCTGATCCAGAGCTGCCAGGAGCACTTGCTTGAAGTCACTGCAGCCAAAGGAGGTTTGACTTGCCTTTAAGTCAGAAGATATCTTTTCTTTTCCCTCCAGCATTGTGAATGTTGAACAGATGTGTTCATTACAGATGCAAGAGATTATAAATGTTTAATTACATTGTGTGTCTGTTTTTGTGACTTGACCATCAGCTTGGTTTATCACAAATGAATTCAAAAATGGTGGCAACTGTGTTTTTCTTATTGTATCGCCAATGCCGACTTGCAAGTTTTGTAATAGTATAATAATAAACGTGCACCCTTTGAGAAGAAGTGGTTATGCAGCGAGTCCATTGGTTAATTTTTTTTTTTTTTTGAGAAATCCCACTTTCATCTGTTAACTTTACAAATTCATTCAACATGTGAGGCTTAATAAAGAATTATTCAATTAAACATAAGTTCTCCCTTTGCATCAAGGACATGGCTGCATGTTTACTGATGCAGAGGAAACCATTTACAGTAGCAGGAGCCTGGAAGTGAAGCAACTAATTCACCCATTATTAATTTCATAACCCCACTCCTGTGTCTTTCCTGCTGTGTCATTCATGTCCTGTAAACTAAATGGCTACATGAAAAATGTCTAATGTGCTTTGTTGACATATTAAAAGCTCAGAAAACTGAGTGTAGTTGGCATCCTTTTTAATATAACCTGGCATCTCATGTTGAAAATAAATAAAAACTGTGAAGTTCAAGTTAATATTGAAAAATACATCTCTTATGCACTGTGTATGAACTCATACACGATTACACAGCGTGCGCATTTTGCAGTGCTTACAATAGGAAACGAAACAATTACCAGGGCCTTCAGACTTGCATTGTTCAAGTCTCTGGAGAGCTGCATATTCACAACAATCTCCGTTTAAAAGTCACAGCAGATGCCAAATTATGCAGTCTGCGAAAATGAACAGAGCAGACACCAATTAAGAAGCCAAAAGCCCAAAGAAGGCTGAATACAGCAAGCTTTAATAATGTGAATATGATATCAATACTGAGCAAAAGCTTTGTCTGTTTTGCATTGAATAATTTGTCTCACCTCTTCTGGGATTTTCAGCCCCAATAACACACAGTTTAGTATGCAGCTAAGCAAGCACTGATCCAGTGAAATGATAACCTGCAGTAAATGGAGCAATCTCCCCCCTGCGGCTGTCTCTCCGTCGTCTTCGCAGTCCTGCAAGAAGCTGTGCTTGTCCTCGCAGTAAATTCTGCAACACACAGGGTCCCAAAAAGCTTGGCATTAGACGAGTGAGGGGGGAGGAGGGGATATTTTGGTCAAAGAACGGCACCCTGACACCGACATACTCTTTGGTGGAAAACTTTGTTAAACGGTCTAAATGTCAACATTGCCTCCCCGTGAGTAATGACCACCCAGACAGTGCCTCGGCAGCTTGACATTGACCTCATTAGACTATGCTAAAAAATGTGTGAGAAAACACAAACACACATACAGAAAATGACATTATTCACATAAATTACCCAGGACTGCAAAAAGACAAAAAAAAAAAAAAAGATTTTCTCTGGTGCTTTATTGACCTTTCAGTGCAATAAGTAATTTGGAAGGGCACAGAGCTTTAACTTATGTCATTTTCCACTCCACTAATGAGACACACTGTAAACTAAACCTGAGGTTATACAGTCAGGTGGAAAAGGACAATGAATCCTCCATCTTAATTTGAAAGTTTCACAGATCAAAAAAGAAAAAAAGAAAGAAAGAAAAAAAAGAAAAAAGAAAAAGAACATCTGGCCTTTAACAGGTTTGGAAAGTTAATGAGAAGAGCCTCAAATACTTCAATAAGTGTATGAATTATTAAGACTTATTGATTGTGCTAGACAAGGGGCTTAGCGTCAACATCAAAGGTTTAGACACACGGGTTTCTGTGTTCCCCGAAGACGTTATTTTATTTATTTATTTATTTTTCAGTGGTTCATCCATTTTACTCGCATCCATTTTAATGAAGCTCCGACACCACGGCTCTTATTTACTAAATTGAGACAATTAGAACGTAGTCACACATAATAAACAGTGCCGATGGGAGTGTGTAGCTCCATGAGAAACACAGTAAAACGGCGCTTATCTATAAACACACACATAAGCATGTGTTTGCAACAAAAACCAAAGCAGGTTACAACAAGCAGCACAAATTAGCACACAGTCGAAACCAAGCAGACCTATTAATAAACAGGAATTCATCATTAACCAAAAACTAGGGTGGAATAAGAAGTATGGTTACATGTTCGGTAAAAGAGCATACACAATCAAACAATGACATTTTTTTATGTTTGAGAGAATTTATTTCGTTGTTTTAAGTGACTACCAACGCAAAAATTCCAATATATCTAAAACTGTGTCTCTTGTTTGTTCATGAGTCTGTTAATAAGTTATTCAATGAGGACACCCTGGACAGCACTGTCCTAGTGCTGTCCAGGGTGCTGAACCCGCGGCACATGCAGTTGGTCATCTTCATTCATGAGATACTTAATTTCACACATCTGCTTGGAAATACATTTTCTCAAGGAGGCAATTACATAAAACCACAGGTTTCCATGACTGCCTGTGGACACAACACTCGAGCGCTGTGGTGAGTCTCAAATCACAGCAGTAAATCACACCTTATCTCCTTACTGTTTCAGTTAGGCCTCCGCAAATCTTGTTTTTTACTATTTATCTCTACGGTTGCTCAGTCACATGTCGTTCAGCCGAACCCAACGGTGTGTCAGTCGTGGGAGAGAGAAGATCACCATGGCAGGTGTGTGGAAGGTAGGGAGGAAAAAAAAACTGATGATGTAACAGAAGGCAAATTGTTGATAATATTTTAAACTATGTTAATAAGACTTTAGATGTTCGATGTTTTTTCTTATTTTTATTAACTCCAAGGCAAGCTGCTGAGACGAATTTGAAAAGTAAACTGCAAATTAAACTAATGTGAAATCTTTAAGCACGCCCTGGATAACAGTAGTCTGAGCACAACATCAGAGTAAACAACACTCCAGCTGGATGATGGAAGATAATCCCCTGATTTGCAGATCTCATAAACCCATATTTTATTCCAAATAGGAAATAAACAACGTATCAGATATTCAAACTGAAAGATTTTTCCATTTCATACAGTGTATTAGCTCATTTTGAATTTGATGGCAGCAAGACTTCTCAAAAAAGTTGGAACAGGTCGATGTTTACTGCATGTGGACTGTGTATCATCTCTTCTTCTCTGAATAACTGTTTGTGAGTGACAGGAGAGTGAGGAGATGTGTTGCTGGAGTTTTAGGAAAGAAATTTTGTCCTAAACTTGTCTGATGCAGGAGTCTAGCTTCTCAACAGTCTTGGACCTTAATTTATCCAGATTTTTCATGTCATGATGCATCCAATGTTTTCTGTCGGTGAAAGGTCTGGACAGCAGGGAGCACAGTTCAGTACCCATTCTTCTCTCTCTTCTTTTGCTGAAATATGCAAGACCTTCACTGACAGAGATGTCTGGATGGAAGCATGTGTTGCTCTAAATCCTCTGTGTACTTTTCAGCTCTGATGGTTCCTTTCCAGATGTGTAAGGGGAAACACAGAGTCAGGCCCTTCTCATGAGAGCAGATTTTCTCCTGGTGAATAGTATGGCTGGCCCAGCTAATCCAGACGCAGATCAGAGGAGAATCTTCCAGCTCAAACATCTTTATTTCCAACCAATTTCACATGTTACATTTGCTGTCCCTCTGAAGCGGCTCAAAGCTTGCAACACTTATTTCAAAAGAGGAACATCATGCAAAAGAGAGCATGCAGTGGGGAAGGCAGCCCCTAAGAAACTCATCACAGTGAACAAAGGTGTTAAGATACATGTTAATAGAGGGGTTTGGCAAAATATTCTTGTGGGTTTTTTTTTACCAACCCACATCAAAGACATTTAATTAAGATATGAAAATATTGAGCCTTTTTTATTTTTATTTTGAAGAAGGCATAAAAAGCATGTCTCATTTAACACATTTAAGGTGCTGCTTCGGCTCAAAAAAAAAAAAAAAAAGCAAAACACACTGTTCATTGGGGTCTATTTTGGTAAACTCTCTCATGTCATAAGACTTTTTTCAACATTTGAATTTCCTAATGATTTTATGGTTTAGGATTAGCTCCCACACATAAGTGTGGAAACCTCATTAAAAGTGTACAGTGAATCAACATGAAGAACCCAAAACTTCAAGAACTGCAAATTGTTTCTCCACAGCGACATTATTATAAAACCATCTTCTGATAAGAACCACTACTATTTCAAGTAAATTTACAAAAACAGTCTCTTCCTCCACACAGACTCTCCTACTGATGGTGTTAACAACATTCTTGCATCCTCTTTCTTTTGGCATCGACGGTGACACCAGAGAGTGAATGTGAGAACTGAACCCTTCTATTCAATTTATTTATATATCGCCAAATCACGACAAATGTCATCTTATTACAGTTCACTCATTCTAAATTAGTCCAATTTATACAAAGCCAAGGCAACAACAATAAAAGAAGTAATTAACTGAATCTCCCCACTACCATGATGCTGCAACATTGCTATATGGATAAGTACAGCCAAGGCCGCACAGAACCAAAACAGCTCTACAGAAGAGCCCCATTGCTGAATTAATAAGTACATAAAATGTAATAACTATTCTCTCTGTAAGGAAAGCAGTAGATTGAACCCTTGACAGCCGTTGCTCAGTTTACCTCATCGTTTATTCCATGTGTATGTAAGACTTTACTAACCTGTAGGCATATATGTTGTGAGTGGCACTGGCAATCTTCTTGTTTTCGTAAAGTTTCTCCAGAACCATTTTAACCTGCAACAGATTAAAACACACAACAGATATGAATTTTGTCCTTCTCTGAATTTCAGAGTATTGAGCATTTAACATAATTCTTACACTATGAACTGGATTCATATGAAAATCTTGAATGGATATAAAACTGTGAAACCAAAGGTCAAATACGCCTCCAATTCTAGTTAAAATTGTATTCAGTATTCATGCAGATATGCAAACATCTGAGGCAATATGCTCTCTGATGCTGCTGACTAATGCACAGAACAGAATTAGTCAACTGCTAAATAACATCTCATAAATAAAACGGAGATTTCTGAGCCTAAAAGCTTGTTTTGGCTGAAGGCCATAATTTGAAAAAAAAAAAGAAACAGAAAAAAAAAAATAAAGCTTTCTTTAAAGCTCCTGACAAACAGTTGTGGTACAACATTTAACTTTATATATAAAAAAGATGAAAAAGTCAATGTAAACATTCGATAAATGTACACAAATTTTAAATATGTTTGAAAAAAATCAAATATAAAAATAAGATGTACTTTAATTAATACCCAGAGGGGAAACTCAAGATAGTATGAAAGGAATAATATAAAGAGTGTAAAGCATGAATATGGGCACTTCTTTGCAGAAAGACTACACGTTTCCTTTCGTTGGAAAAAAACAAAACTAACAAAAAAAAAACGTTCAAAGCACCACAAGAGTGTTCACATCTGGCCAGAGATGAGATGTCTGTGACAGCCTGAAACTACATCCAGCCTACGACAGACAGCTCATCATATCCTCTCTCTTCGAGGCGTTTCTCTGACGATGAATCACGAGTTTTAATTTTCTTTAGCATCACGTTCACATGCCAAGTAAATCAATGCGTAATGACACATACGCAATACTTCTGGACTATTTCATCTTCAGAGAAAACTGTGTGTGGCTTTCTCTTCAAGAATTACTTCATTTCCTGCAGCTCCATAAAAGGAAGGACTTTTGCTGGAACATTCAAGTCTGGCTGTGGTCGTTCCACCAACTCAGTGCACAAATTTGATCTCGACAACCTCTCCCGAATGAATATCTCTTATCGTCTTGTGAGCTCAGGACCCAAAGGTCAATAACATATAAACAGCTAAATAAAACCATTTCTTCTTTTATTTCAGTTTTTTTTTTTTTTTTAAATGAACTAAAATGAAAAAAAACACACATTTACTCTTGGTAAAATAGTTGTGAAATAGTTGTTTGTGCTTTTTGTCTTTATTATATCTTTAGTTGAAATAAATACTTCCAAGAGCAGTTTATGTAAATGTATAAAACTTGTTCCTTTCTCATCTTTTCGGTTTATGTTTTCTCTGCAAGAAAACTGGCTCTGTAAATATTTTCATCCAAACAGCACTTCACAGCAGGTGGAGGCTTTTAAGACGAGCCAGAGAGTCAGATTAGCATGGAGGAAGGAGCCAATTTTGTCATGCTGCCGCATAAATTAGCAGATTTCTATCCATCCCCTGAATCACATTCAAGTTGTCATTTGCTCCCTGGCTGAAGAAAAAGTCCACTTTTATAATTCTGCAACTTTGAAATTCACATTTTTGATCAATTTAAGTATATAACATTTTTCCCATGCCACCCAGCTTTATGGAAACGCCGCTTACATCGAAATCCACTTTTGTTGTGAAATATCTCGTAGATTGGTTTGTCAAGTTGTTGATGCTGACAGATTAGAAAAGAAAACTGTTCAGATGTGTTCAAATGTGGGTGCCCTAGTACATTTGTAGTTGCAGTATTCTGCCCGTGAATCCAGCTGCGCGTGCTCGGATGATCTTCACTTTCTCCGTTATCCAACTCTCAGCCTTCTCCCTCTTCTTTATTGTTTGGTTTTTTGTCCCACGCATGGTCCTGAATGTCCATGTGTTTGCTACTCAAGCGAAGTTTAGCAATACTGCTTGTTAAAGAAAGCAACACTGTCAATAATGGCACGTTTCATGAATAAATCTCTTTTTTTGGACATGTTTGAGTGCTTTGTTTGTTTTTCTTGGCTCCCCCTTTTACCCGTTACTTCTCATCCTTTCACATCACAGCGCTGCAGTTCTGTCGTACATCTTTCATCACTTGACATTTCCAGCCTTCACATTCAGGGGATTATAGTAGATTACGTTATCTAAGAACATTTATAACAGAAACTATTTTTAGGCCAAGCTCACGTTTCATCTGCATCCCCGCATGACATTATTTTCGTCAATGTCATTGGTCCAAAAGATGATGGCCCTTCTGGCATTAGTCCAAATTCAATTCACCTTTATTTGTAAAGTGCCAATTTGCAATAAAAGTCAGCTCAATACACTTTACTCAGAAGACAAGTGCAATATAGTCCAATCAACGACAATCCAATTCAGTTCAATTACATTCCAGATGGCCAATCCATCACTGCGTATTCTACCTGTCTTGGGGTGACCACAGGTGCCAAATGAGGTTGAAAGGTACTCCGCCGGTCTGTGATGGCATTTCCATGTTTTATTGGAGGCGTCTCTTCATCTACAAGATAATAATGTCTCACATAATAAGATGAGTTGATTGACTTTGCAAGAAATGGAGCAAGTGCAGAATAAAATGAGCCGTACCGTTTGCCTGATCCATGAAGAGGTGAGCGTTTTCTGTGTTCAGTCTGAGAGTCCTGAAGTCAGGTATGTCCTCATCACCGTCCACCTCCTCCTCGGCTGTTATGTTCACGTTTTGCGGTTGATCCACTGAAGCAGGTTAAGAAGAAATATGTTTTTTAAGGAAGGATTTTCGTAAAGGCCTTTAGAGTGTGATTTGCAACCTCTAAAGCCCACTTTTGAATGAGCACTGGTTGGTAATCTAGGGTGGCCGAGATGATTGGAAATACCAATGTTTTTGGAAAGAATTGTACAAATTTAACTGAGACTGAGATGACAATCCAGTTCAAGATCAACGTAAAGTGCACATCTGAAAACTTGAAAGGTTTATATCCATGACTTTCCTGCAGCATTTAACAGTTAAATGCTACTTATACCAGTTCGTCATATCAACACTGTGGAGTATGAAAAAAAAAGTTAGAAAGTGAGCCCTTTTTCATTATATATATTTGCAATTCAAAAAAATCCAATGAAAATTTCAAAACTAACAATAAATGATCTCATCTTTCCGTACATTCCCAGTTTATTTGCAGCTTTTACACTCCAATCATGGCTATCCATTCATTTATGTACTTTCACTTGCAGGGGCAGCAGGATATGCAAAGACACCCAGATCTCCCTCTCCCACCCATGATCTCCAGCTATTCTGGGAGAACATGAAGGCATTCCCAGGCCAGATGAGATTATAATCTCTTCAGTGAATCCTGGGTCTCTTCAGGGCCTTCTCCAAGTTGGACATGGTGGAAACACCACCCCCAGGAGGCACCAGAACCACTCGGGATCCCTCTCAGATGACTAACTTCTCACCCTGTCTCTAAGGGAGAGTCCAGCCATCCTATGGAGGAAACTCATTTCAGCTGTTCACATTCACAAGCTCATTCTTTGGTCACTACCCACAATTCATGACCATAGGTCACATCAATAAAGCGGTACAAGGAATGCATCGCTCCAGACACCGCATCGATCCATCCCTACGTGACGTTGTGATACATAAACTCCTGCACATGATGCACCACCTCAGTCCAAATCCCAAGATGCTTTTCCACCCTTTTCTGACGAAGAACCATGGTCTCAGATTTGGAGCTCCTGATTCTCACTGGCGCTGTTTCACACTTGGCTGTGAACCGTGCCGGCGAGAGCTGAAGATCCCGACTCAATGATGCCAACAGGGCCACATCATCCAAAAAGATGGATAAAATCTCGACACCACTAAACCAGAACCCCTCCAACATCATGAATCCAACTTTCATCCAAAAATAACTAATTATCCTGTCATGTCACAAATATGAACTTCATGTGAAATACTGAGAAAAGTCTTTCACTCCTTTGTCCGGAGCTGTGGACAAAAATACTGCGGAATATTGTGACTTACCTCACAATCTTCTGCAGTATTTGTGCCACTGACTCAAAACAGTGAGACACATCTGTGGCTCCGTGAAGTGTTTCTAAGTGTGCCGAGAAAACACACACATAAAGCATCATAAAAAGCATGTACTTTTCTTTTAAAAGGAAAAAAAACCAAACTTGTACCTTTCAAGGACACCTGGGTAAAAAGAAACCATGCACCTGACAACAACAAAACTCAGAAAGCAAAGGTTTTGCACAGATTTGCATAGAAAACAAGATAAGTCATTTAGTAATTTTTATGTCACTTAAAAAAAGGAACAGCTGCTAAATCTTAGACGAACACAACAAAAGCGAGAACAAAGGTGAAGTGGACATCTTTTATGCTTGCTGTCATAATGTGACAATGAATATTTTCTAGGAGGCTCACTCTGAGCACTTATCCAACGAAATATTCTGAAAGAACGCCACATACTGTCAAGACCCATTATAAGGAAGCGGCTTTCATATTTAGCTGAACAAATAGTTGTTTTCCGCTGGGTTTTCTCAGCCCTTCGCTGGTATGTGGTCTCATTCAGCCAAACTTCATCATCACACCCATTATTCCGCCTCACGTTTCTCGTCCTGTAATCTCTACACCTTTTCATTTCCTTTTGGGTGAAATGTGCATCTTCAGCCTTATCACACTTCATTTCTCTCTCCCACCATGTGCCTGTCATTTGAATGAGTAAGCAGTCAATAGCTCTGCCGGGGCTGGAGTGTTGTGACCACTTCCACGTTTCTGAGTCACAGAGAGGACGCATGACACACACCAAAGGGGAGGGCAGTTATTTTTTACAGACTCAAAAGGGACCATTGCCTTGAGATTAAAACGTGAGATAGGCTAGAGGACACAAAACCCACCCAGCAAAACATTCTGATTCACGGGGGTACTTGAAGAATATGTAATTGAGGTACCTTTAAGTCTTTTTACTCCTCATGAGATTTCTGTCAAGGTAACAGGGAGCATTTGATAGATATTGATCTTCATTAAGTGCAGTCACTCACAGTCAGGAAGATTTCCAAAGCCCCTTGTGCTCATCTTATCACAGCTTCAGACCACATTAAAGAGTTGCATTAGTAACAGAGGAGGCTCTTAGCAGAATATAGATACTAAGTGAAAAAGCCTTCGGGTGCGCAAGTACAAACCCAGTTATAAAAAAGTTGGGAAACTTTGTAAAATCTATATAAAAATAACCATAATGCAATGATTTTGTGATCCTGTTTTGTCTACAATAAAACATAAAAAATATATCAAACATTAAACTGAAGAAATATTTGATCTTAAGGTTTTTAAATTTTAATTTTATGATATTAACATCTCTCAAAAAAGTTGGAACAGAGTGATGTTTACCATCACAACAGTCCATGTGCAGTAAGCGTGGAAAGGAGAGCTGTTTTTGTTTGTTTTCTTGTCGGATGCAGGATTCACTAAATGTTTTCTACTGGTAAGGACTGCAGGCGCGACAGTTCAGCACCCATGAAGCAATGCTGTTGTGATGGATGCAGCATGTGGTTTAGCAGTGTCTTGCTGAAATATGCAAGGCCTTCCCTGAAAGAAGTGCTGTCGGGATGGAAGCACATGTTCCTGTAAAACCTCTATGTACTTTTCAGCATTGATGGTGCCTTTCCAGATGTGTGAGATGTTTACGCCATAGACACTAATTCAACTCCAAACCATCAGAGATGCAGGTTTTTTAACTGGTAACAAGGACCTCCTCTCCTCTTTGGTCCAGAGGATGCAGCATCCATGGTTTCTAAAGAATTTAAGATTTCAATTCTTCTGACCACAACAGTTTTCTGTTTTGGCCCAGACCACTTTAAATAAAGTTTGACCCAGAGGTAAAGAAAACAAAAAACAAAACATGGTATACATGCATATACATATACACAAGTGAACATGAGATCTATCTATCTATCTATATTATTTATATATATATATATATATATATAT
>JAOWBL010000019.1:1328757-1359862 GCA_028564865.1 Zenarchopterus dispar
TATATGTGTGTGTGTGTATATGTGTATGTATATGTGTATATGTATATATATGTATATGTGTATATATGTATATATATATGTATATGTATGTATGTATATAATGTGTATGTGTTTAGTTTCTTTTTAATTTAATTGAATTATTGATTGTATTTATGCTTCTGCCTCAAACTGTCATTTAATCAGGATCATCTATTTAGACTAGGAACACGTCTTTTTCCAAATTGGAGCTCGTGTGGATGTAAAACCTCAGCACTCCTAACGTCTCACTGTACAGTGCTGAGCTGTAAGGATGTGTATGGATGTTAATTGGAAATACTGATGAAAAAGGGGTTCACTATTTGTAGAAGGTCAGCATTTGGCAGGCACAGTAAATAGACACTGTACGTCATGTTTTTTGACATTTCTGCAGACAGCAGAGAAGAGAGTGTCCTGTGAGATTCTGTCCCTGGTAAACTTGTCTCTGTTTCCCTCATAATACCATTCAGATGTCAAGTTGCAGCCTCGCAGTAGCTGGTTTTTCTCTCTCAGTTTGATTTATTGATCCTTCCCTACAGTCACATGGTATAACATTGTCTTGTGAGCCTTTTCCTTTCTTGTCTTTGCATACCAATCATTTCATTGCAAATATAGAGTGTCATGTGCATGTTTTTTTTTTTTCCTTAAAGAAACATGTTTCCTTCCCGTCAGGCTGCTCTTGTGACCAGTCCGTTTTGAAGTAATTCTGATTTCCTCCTTCGTGTCATTGACAGATCACCACACACACACACACACACACACACACACACACATACACACACACACACACTCTGACGAAACAAGCTCTTGTGACTATTTCCTCACATGTCCTAATAGCTGAAAGACCACAACTTAGTATGCAATTATGTGTGAACAATAAGGAAGAACTGAGCTGGTCTATTAAAACTTCATTTGACATATCAAGTTGACTTATGATGGAGAAAATAAGATTTTTTTTTATTGATGTGGAAAATGTAAAATAAATAAAAAAGAACAGTGATTCTTACATTCCCTCTGACTTTTTTTTTCCTTCTGGGCAATATAAATCCTTTTTTTGTTTGTTTTGTTTTTCCTCACACCAACTTCATTTTATTTACTACTTTAAATTAATTTTTGCATTTCAGGCTTTGATGGCACTTGAGTTTTTTTTTTTTAAAAAGTTAGGATATTCAAGATTTTGTCACTTTGTAATGTTGACTTTCCTTTTTTTATTATACTTAATAGGCATTTTGACATTGAACATCCTAAGTGATGAAGTGTTTCTGTTATTTTGTCCAATTCTCCATTCAAACGTGTCTTAAAGTATGCAGTAGTGCAAGGTCATCATTGCATTTTTTTTTTAACTTCAAAATTCTCCACAACTTCTCTTTTGATGATGAGTTAGGTCTGCCTGGTACCTTCTTCTCTACCAGACATCCTTTTTACATGTGCGCAGAATGCCATTTGGCATGTTCTTGTTGAAAAATGTGTAGAGTCACACGTGGCTCCAAAGTCTCTTCTTTTCTGCATTATTTCTCCATTCACACAATTGTTCGTGACTTTTTCAAAGGCTACAGCTGCAGCACCATAACCATCACAGACCCTGAATTTTGGGCTTCTTGCTGATAACAGTACTTTCTGCCTTTGATCCAGACAGGTCCCATTTTCCTCCACCAAAAAAAAAGAAAAAAAGAAGAAAAAAAAGACAACCTTTTTCAGAGTTGTCATCTCTGAAAAAGCTTAATATAAGGCTTCTTTTATGCATAGTGAAAAGTTGAAGTAGTATTTGCCCTGTATTGTAGTGCTGTAATTCTCAATATTATCATTATTGTTCTACACTAAAATTCTTCAAGATTTCCTCAATTGTTTAATGATATTATGCACTATAGACGAGAAAAATGCCAGTCCTTTCCAGTCTGTCTTTTAGGAACATTGTGTTTAAACATTTCATCCATTTACTCGTGCATTTGTGCACAAGATCGAGACAGAGTTGCATACCACAAATTATGTTAGGGATGAGAGCCTCTGGGTTTTTCTACATTATTACTATTTGCATTTTCTATATCCCTTTTTTTTTCCTAACTTGGTTTGTAATGACTTGGCCAGCTAAAGAGGGTTCTGTGGTCCCGCAGGAGTCCATGGAGGAGCTGGACCCAGAGGAGCAGTTCCTGCGATATGCCCGAAATGGAGATCTGCCCGGAGTCCGGAGACTGCTCACATCCACGATGAAGGAAGAGACGCAGATCAATATCAACTGCAAAGGTGTGTGAATGGGACCTACTGACTCACTTACAGTGTGCTGATGTACTAAAATATAATACCATGATCTGTTTTCTCAGGAAAAAGTAAATCTAACCTGGGATGGACTCCTCTTCACTTGGCTTGTTATTTTGGCCACAAAGATGTAGTGGAGGAATTGTTGAAGGTATTATTATTATTATTATTATTTATTTTCTTTTCATGAGCAGGTAGAGACTTTAAATCACATTAAAGTTAATGTTTCATTACCTTCTCCAGGCAGGTGCAGATGTTAACCTGCCCAATAATATTGGAGATACGCCGCTGCACAAAGCTGCTTTCACAGGGAGGAAGGTATCTACTGCATATTTACAAAAAATTTGCCTTCAAATTTGAAGTTTCCTACAACCTTTCTGGGGCAGATTTTTTTTGCCTGTATTTATTCATTCATTCAATCAACCAATGAATCAAACAATCAATCACATATTGATCAGGAGGTTGTCATGCTGCTGCTGCACTATGATGCATGTGCTGCTGTTATCAATGGGACAGCACAGATTCCCAAAGATGTCACTCAAAATGCAGAGATCAGAAGCATGCTGGAAGGTGAGAGAGACATCCTGTCATCCATGAGTTACCGTGTAAACATGATTTCAGTCAGTTCTCGACTTGTTAATGCCCATTGCTTCGAGTTATTTATATCCTGTATGTTCTTCTCGGAAATCCCACCGTGTCACGGATGCCAGCGGCTGAGAGAACAGAGGAGAGGAAGCTGGAGGAGAAACTTCTGGATGCTGCACGTGAAGGAAACCTCTTCACACTCACGCAGTTGGTTTGTGTCAGATAAAAACATAATAAAAACAACGTACCAGCAGCCAGTTTAACTTAAATTATCAGCAATAACATTTAAGAAATGAGCGGTTAAAATAAGATTTTTTTCCAGAGTTGAGCTCTGTATTAACACTTACTCAAAAAGTGTTCATGACTCTGGAGGTCTGGGCCTTAATGGACTTAAAGAGCTTTCCAGAGGGCAGCAGCGTGAACAGACTGTTCCCTGGGTGAGAGCATTTCTGGATTATGATTGTGGCTCCATGCAGGCATTTGGCTCTACAGTATCTACCAGAAGCTTTTTTTTTTGTAATTCCCTGGGCTGACCTTCTAAGTCTTTCCAGAGGCTTTTGTCGGCCACAGTACATCTTTTCAACCTCACCGAAGACTGTGGGTGTTAAAAGTTTCTATTGAATATTATAGAAAGGCAGCAGCAGTTTCTGTGAAAGGTTTACTCTTCTCGGTGTCCTTAAAGAGTACCCCTGTTCTTTATTTCACGAGCTGTGGTGTCAGGAATCTGTGTGCGAGGTATGTTTCCAGGAATTTAAAGTCGCCATGACCACCTGACGGGAACCAGCGCAGATTCAGCTTTCTTCTCCCTCAAATCCATCACCCGTTCCTTTGTTGTGGAAGATTTGAGCAGCAGCAGGTTCACTGAGCACCGTGCAACCAAACAGTTCGATGTCGGACTTCATCTCTGCAGGCGGACTCATTAGTGCCATCCTCTAATAGTGTTGCTTGGTTTTTGTTGTTGTTTTTCTTTGTTCTTTTTTTTTGTTTTTTCAAATGTGTGGCCAGCAACACATTTTAAGAGAGCCAGCCATGTTTACCACTTTGTTTCATCCCCAATTAAAAACAACAACACTAACCATTTAGGAACTGAGGGGCCCATCTGCTGCAGATTTGAAAGTTAAATGCTTCCCATTCTTTTATTGATGTCGGACGTCATGTGCTCAAGAGTTCAGGGCCTTTGTTATATTTTTCAAAATGCCCATACATTTACTCATTTTGCATATTATTTTCACTTAAAGAGAATCCACCCTTCCCTCTGAACCACAGCCCGCCCCCACCACCACCTCCCCTAACCCCTCACTGTTCACTTTTATGTAAAGCTCTCTGACTCTTTTGTTAGCTAGCCATGCTGCTGTCATACGTGCAGAATTCTGTTTTAGATCGTCTTACTGAAATAAAGAGGACCCTCCTTGAATAAGCTGGGGTTTGGGTGGTAGCATGTTTCCTCAAAGAGTGTGTACCATGTGAAGTAGCATCTACCCCATGCCATCACCGGTCCCGGCTTTTGAAATATGGACTCATAACAAGCCAGATGGTCCTTTTTATCCATGATTTCCAAGAAGAATTTATCATTTTGATTTGACACCTGAGTCCATTTTAAATGAGCTGAGCTCCATCGAGGCCAGCAGTTTCTTTGGACCTTGTTATTAGGGGTTCAAGTGGTGGACCTGCTGGAACTGTATTGTTTTCATAAGGGCTGTTATTATTATTTTCCTGCCCTTGTTTCTGTGCTAAAAATGTCTTTGCAGCCAAAACTGTAAATTGGACAGAGTCCAGCACTCTCAAATCAAACTGGCATCCTTTCTAACTTCCAGCTTTAGCATTTTCTCACCATTTTCTGAAAGTCCAAGCAGAGCAATCTATACTGACGTTGTTCGATAGATTTTCCCAAAATTGGGGGTACGTCGCCTGCTGACCCGTACCGATGAAAATGTGTTAGTAGAATACGGATTTGAAACAGAACTAAGAATTTGCATTGTACCAAATAATTAATCTGACATACACACTTAAACAGAAAAGTGGTTGTCCTGATTTTAAAACCCATTGTGTGGGATGTCAAAGTGTCGAGCTTCATTTCTTACTAGAATAATAAAGAACTTCAGGACACTGCGGCCCAAACATCACAACTATTTCTGTCCTGTGTGTTGGCTTTAGCTCGCTAGGAAAAAACCCCCAGACATCAACTGCACAGATTTGCTGGGTAACACACCGCTGCACTGCGCCGCCTACCGTGGCCAGAGGCAGTGCGCCTTGAAGCTGCTCAAGAGTGGAGCCAACCCCAACTTTAAGAACAAGAATGGTGTGAGTGGTAGTTTTTGTTTTTGTTTAATCTTAATACTACCATGAAATAACAAAAGAGCAACAATGATTTCACCCTTTCATAAGTCTTGTCTGTGAAGCCGTAAAACCGTGAAATGATTAAATCCAAACAGCAACACATTTATTCACATATTATTTTCTTTTTTTAACTGAAGATCATCATATATACTTCCTTCAAGCACTTATCGACAGAATTTCTATAAAGTTTATACTCCAATTGTCTTTGCCTAAAGAAAACTCTGATTCCAGTAGAAGTGCGAAGTTCAGATGATACCATCACATTTTTTACAGATTTAGACCTGCTGCCAGGCTCATTTAAACATTGTTAAATCGATCTGCGTTTTCTTCCCTCTGGATACATGTTCCACTTGTCTTGTTTACTCGTATCTTGCAGGCCAAACAGTTCTTGACCTGGCCAGTGACACAGCAATGCAGCAGTTCCTTGAAGGCAGCATCCATCGAGTGAGTTTCCATCAGATAGTCAGCTTCCCAAAGTTATTTACATTATTTCTCTTTTTCTTTCTGTTTGCTGATTTTGTTTCCCATCCGTGTGCCTTACAGGGTTTGACTCGACATGTCAAGAAGTATGAAGGACTCCTCTTTAAGGCAAAGCCTCTTTTTTTTTTTTGCTTCTTTTTTTTAATGACTTTAAAAAAATTACAGATAAAACTGAGCAAATTGTTCTCTATAGAAAGCTCAAGTGTACATTTTGAAATACACTTAGCAGCTAGTCTTCGTCCCAGGTTCAGGTTGCAGTATTAGCTGATAACTTTTAAATGCTTTATTTATTTATTCATGGAATATGCTTTCAATGAAAAAAAATGAGCCAAAACTGTGACTCCATGAGGGTCATAATTTGTTACACAGCTGAGCAGCTGAAGTGGGGACGGAGCTGGTGGGACTCTGGAAAACCATTACCCCACCTCCACCATGCTTCACAGTTGTCATGACCAAAACCAGTTGTTCCTCAAGTGTTGTGGTTTCATTAGAGGCATCTTGACAAATCGGAGCCCTGTCAGGTTTTTGTTCCTCTTTCTTCCTCTAAATCTACATAAATTTTAACATTTAACATCGTAATGAAGACCTGTTGAGTCTGAGATGTCATTCTTGGACTTTTTACCATTTCTCTGAACATTACACAGCCAGATTTTTACTGGGAGTTTGCCATCGGCACCTCTGCAGGGTCGACAGCTGGGAGCCACCCATCACAGATGTTTCGGCCCTTTGATGCCAGACCTTCTCCGGGTGGAGGAGCAGTGGTAGGGATGGTGCTCCACTTCTCCCAGCAGTTGGTCCTAAGATCCTTGTCCCACTTTGGGTGGTTTCTTTTCAGCCAAAGCCAGAAACTTCCTTACTCGGCCTCCTCAACCAGCGCCTTGAGAGTTTTCCTCTGCTTGGACCCAGTAATTCTGACAGGCTTCAAGATTTGCTTTATTGATTTTCCCATGAAGCCTCTGCAGCCCACTTCCACAGCCCACTTCTGTCCATGCCTCAGATAGCTCCCTGCACCTCTCTTTCTTTCTCTCAGCGGCCGCCTCGGTACCTTTTCCACATCTTAATGGTGAGCCTGGCCGTTCACGCAGAGCTCCACTACAGGACGGTATCGGGGCATAACAAGGTTTATTTGATCTTGTGAAGGGGAACTGGAGCTATTGGTCCAAGTCGACCCACATGTTCCACCTTCATCCAGGTGTCAGAGCGCACCTCTCCTTGTTGCTGATGTTCAGCACCCCACTTCCTTACCTGATTAAGTCAATCCACAGTTCAGGAGTGAGCGGATGAATCTTGTTCATGTCAAATCAGCATGTTTCCAAAATCTCAGCCAGTTTTCACCGACCCGACCATGGTGCCAGTGATACTGGGTCAGAGCTGCTTTGCGGGTTTCTGACTTAGAAGGGCGTATGATTGGTTTTATTTTGTTCTGATATGTAAAAACTGATAAATAAAAGGAAGTGTACTTTATTTTATCACATGATGGTAGGGAATTGAGTTTTACAAACTTCTACGACCTCTGGGCCCAGTAATGAACAAAATAGAATATAATATTAGTACTAGTCATTGAAACTGAAGTACTGGTAGTTGTAGTAGAAGTAGAATAAAGTAGTTGCCCAACTTCCTAGTCATTTTTTTGGAAATAATATTGAACCTTTATTAGATGGACATAAAAAGAGTTGCAGGGCTTGTTGTCACTTCTTTTGCAGTGTGTATATGATGGAAATTGCTTTTTAGGCCAGTGTGTTGTTATCTTGAACTTTAAGTAATGGAGTTATAAAATCCCCAAATTGTCATACCACCCAGCACTGTCCCTGAAGGCCAGGTTGTGAGAAAAAAACCCAGCTCCTGAGTCTGTGACTCACCCTATTTAGAAATGCAGAATATTTTCCTTTTAGCTTTTCATTTTTGCTCTCTCTCTTTAGCTGCTTGTGTTAAGAGCAAGCAGGTGTGCACGACACCTTTTAAAGAGTCCTGCTTGAAAGTGGGATGAATATCTGAATTGGCATACTCCAAAATACTGCACCACCCTCTAGAGTGGCGAGGCGGGAGAGGATGAGTCGTGACTGGTAGCAAACCTGCACACGTACAGTACAAACAGCAATGGGATCGAAAACATATTCATTATAGCAGCTTTAAGGGCACAAATCCAACTGTAAATTTGTCTTGCGAAAGAAATTAATACAAAAAGAAATCAGTTCTCTGTGTGATGTGCTGTCATTGTGATCAACACAGCTCTTTAATATCATTTCAGTCTTTTCCATGCAACCACATCAAGATATGTGTTTTTCCACAGCTGAAAATAATCTCATTTGTAATTACCTCCTGGATGTTTATCTTGGTGCTTTTCAACAGGCAGAATTAATTATGTTAACTTTTCTGTGACTCCAGCATTTCCTTATTATCCTCTAAGCTCATTAGTTAGGAAACAAACCCGAGATGTCACTCGCCCGTTCACGTGGGACGCAGCTTGTGTGTCAGCGTCTGTATTTTAAAGTATTTTGTAGTACCTGCTGGTTTTAGAAATAGGTGCAAAGTTATTTAGGTGTATATTTCTGAAAGCAGCAGATATCATGAAATATTGTAGTATTTGTGTTTTTCCAAGTTTCTCAGATCTTTCTCTTTGACACAAGAGCGAACAAGAGTGAAGACCACTAAAGATGCAACAGCTAATTTTGCTCTCATGTGTCACCACACAGAGCTCCAGGTTTTTTGGATGGCGCTCCTACTGGGTCATCCTTCAAGACGGGGTTTTATCCTGGTTCCCCAAACAGTAGGTGCACCTTTCACCTCTGACCTCTCACCTTGGCTGTTCGCCTTGAATCGAGCTTGTGAAGAGATGTCAGATAGAAGTGTCCTGGAGGCGGCAGCTAGATTAGCTAAAAGTAGATTCTGGCTTCTCAGACGATCTTTTTCTCTTTACTTAGAATCCAAGTAAATACCTAACTTCTCTCTGTGTCGTACGAAGGTCAGATGCAGATGCCAATGTCAGACGGCAAGGCTGTAAGTCCCTCACAAATGCTCAATGTTTGGTAAGGCATCACTGAAGCGCTGCACTTTCTTTTTTCAGTTGAATCATCTGTGCTTGAGTAACTTTGACTTGAAGAAATCTCTGCTCTACCCGTTTTTACAGATCCAAGCCAAAGATAATTGCTTTTTTACCCTCAAGTGCTTTGATGACAGTGTACATCACTTCAAAGTATCACCTAAAACCAACCCAGAGGCAACCAGAAAAGTAAGTTTAGAGTCTGTTCTAGCTGAAGAAAACTTATCCAGAAGGAAAGCTGCTCGATGTAAAATATACATTTTCAAGATCTCATCACTTATTTCTCAGCATGATTCATGAAGTCCTTACTACAGGGATTTTTAACCAGTATACAGTCATTATCTTAAGACCACAGAACCTGTTGCTCTGCAGTACGAGTTTACTGTCAAGCACACAGTGCACGTAAAAGTTGGACATAGCCTTCAGCTCAGGGAAATGAAGCTAAAATTCTTTAAAACTGAGCTCTTGTCACTCTTCTTTAAGGCAGATTGAATAGAAGTCTGTGAAAAATGATGCTATGATAGGACTTTAAATGAACACTTCGGAGGTAGAGCCATTATTAGATGGTAAGGTTAGGAACCACACTGATGCGACTCAAAGCAGTTATGAGTTACAACTGAATATGTGTTTGCAGCAAAACAGCATTTAATATTAGGAAAGATGGAAATGGAGCTATGCCACTATAGATTGCTATTTTAAGCCTCTGGCGAAACTTAGAAATGTCATTCCACTTCAGTGACAGTGTGTGCTGCAAACACATATTTCGATTTACAGGGTTTTGTGCCCTAACCAAGTTTAGTCTTCTCATATTTAATAAAAGACTCAGCACTGCTTTAACTTGGGTCCTTTAAGAGAGCTGTATGTAAATGAATGTCTTCAAACATAAATGAAGTGACTGTAAAGAAAAGTAGGACATCAATCATTTCTGATTACTGACTGATAGCTTCACAGAGAAAATGATTTGATCAAGTTATTACTGTTACGGGTGCCTCTAAAAGAAGTCCATGTGGTGTTGCTATCTGTGGAGATATCTGCTATCTGGAGGATTTTCTCAGCAGATTTAGTACTTGTTGCTCTGGATTTGTGCAGCTGGTGAACCACTCTGACACACAGTGGGTCGGCGTACCACTCGAGTGCTCAGTGGTCGAAGTCTGCCAGAAGCTTTTTGGCAGGTTTTCTTGTTTTATTACCGTGACGGATTGGGAAAAAGTGGTGCACCCCCACACTCCCCCAGAAGAGGATCAAACGTGAATAGAAAATGAATGCAATGTCACAATTTCTTGTGACAATGTTTCTTTTTTTTTTTTTTCCTTTTAGGCATGGCTTGATGCGTTGGAAGAGCACACCGCTTACAGCACACACTACTGCTCCCAAGAGCAGGGCAGCGAAGAGGAGGAGGAGGAAGTGATGTCACTTGGGGAGTTGACGGACTCGCTACAGGTGGCTGTTAGAAAAAAGCAAACAAACAAAGACATAATTGCATGCTGACACAATGGTGTGTTTTATTTTCTCTGGTTTAGAAACCCAGCGCTGCTTTCTGCTGCTGAGCGCTGCTCTTGTTCATCAGAATTCCTCTCGTGTCTCTTTCAATTACCAGGCAGCCGAGGTCAGCCAGAAGAGGCTCGAAAAGGAGGTGGCGGCTTTCCTGTCCATGCTGAAAAATGATGGGCTGTCAGAACGTAAACCCTGTTATTTCAATTTTCCTTCTTTTTTTTTTTTTTATCCCTCCTCTAGATTGTTATATGCCGATGTTAGTAACAAGTTTTATCACTGGCAATAAGAAGAAAAATCTGAAGTATTTCTTGGTACTGACTGTACAAGTCTCTGGAGCTCTCTTTAGTATATGAACATTATTATTTTGGGTTATATTCCCTCTTTTGGTGGTTTGATAATGATGATATAGTGATGTTTAATATTCGTGGTCAAGTTTCTCAAAGGTGTTAGATTGGGTTCAAAACTGATGGCTGCAAAGGCCAAAGCATATATTTCCCAATTTCATAGTCATTAAAGTATCCAGTGGCCTCTCTTGTCCTTTGGATAGAGGCAGTATAATGCTAATGGAGATAACTATGAATCAAATGTTTTATCTCAGAATAAAAGTGGATGGACTTCGCCTATCTGAAAACATCTACATCTCTTCTGTTTCTCAAATCATCCGTTTGTTTTTTCTAATAATTGTTCAACCATCTGCATGTAAAAGTGACACTTAGTCGCTATGAATCATTCAAGAGTGTGAGTGAAGCAAGCTTTTCCCTTTAACAAGCATGGTTAAACTCAGCTTCACACACGGGGCTGAAAAACATCTGAAATAACCCTAATTAAGGATGTGTCATCTATTTTTGTTAGGCGCTGTTTGGAGCTGTTTTCAGACCATGGGCAAAACTTGAACCTGAACAAAACATTTAACTGTTCTGCCCAAGTGTGTTGCTTTTTCATTCCACTAATGAGTTCGTGTTTGATCACCTCAGGATTCCCTCCGGCCATACTGCAAAAAATCCAAGAAATTGGCGAGTTGTCCAAAGAGACGTGCTCTAACCTCACTCTCTGTCTCAGTCTCTTCTCCAAACAAGACGGGGTAAGTGCCATGGACAGATCCGGGTGTTTATTTGAACTCTTGCTTCCCCAAATGTGCCCGGTTTAAGTCTGTAGCAAGTTTTTATGTAAGTTCGCTGGCATGAAATATAATTACATGTCAGTGTCTGAACATATCGAAAGAATAAAATGACAATTTAAAAGCTTCAGTTTGTTGTAACATCTGTGGTTCATGCAGCCACGACACTGTTTTGAAGTTTATCTTCAAGGTCTCTGTAAAGACCACACAGACTCGGGAAGATGATATGTTTCTTTGTGATCTGTGCGAATTGGTCGCTCTTAAAATATCAAGTTTTAATGCTGTAATCAAGAGCCTCTTTCACGTTTGTCAGCCTCACTTTTGTGGAGATGTTTTTCTTAAGTCTGAGATGTAAGACCAAGACATTCTGCATAAGAACAGGCTGACACAGATCACACTTTCTATGAGTACCATGATTATAAGTTGTTAGATTTTGTTCTGTGTGATTCAGTAGCTTTGATTATAATGGAAGGACTCGTTGCATGGATCACACCCCACACACACACATACACACACACACCACCCACTCATGGAAAAAGAGAGAGAAGTGACAGTGCCCATTTTGCACAACAAATGTCGACAAATGTTGGCTATAACTTTTATAAAAACATATTATATTTTATAGCACTTTATATATCACTGTGGTGAACACATTGATCCATGTAAAAAGATAGGTTTTGGTGTTAAGTGTCGGAGTCTTTCTGGTGTTATTTGTTGATGCTGGGCTATGAATGACTCTCACTGAGAGACATATCCATTCTCACGGGTGGGTGTTTTAGACTAGAAAAACTTTACATGAATAAGAGTAATACACTCGACAGGGCCGGCTAAGAGACCCAAGTCATATTGGAAGAGGGAAGAAAAACGAGAGCGACGAAGCCGGAGACAGAACAAGAGTAAATCTCATTCAGTGACATAAAAGTCGCCCCTAGGGCGAGCCACTGAGCTAAAGCTTGCTAAATTTCCTTTTGTGTTGCTTTAAGTTTATACATGTGGTTGAATAAAGTGTTGAGAAAAAAGTTGGTTAAAAAAAAAATCAGTATCAGCAGGTCAGACCTATAAGAATATTGGAAATCAGAATCGACATAGAAAATGACAATCAGTGCCTCTCTAGTGTGTAGATATGTTGTTTGAAACAAAGCTAAATTGACAGTGGCTCTAGACAGGAAGTGGATGTGATCACATGAAGGAAAATAACCCAAAATGTCACAGAAAATAATGTTGATATATTTATTTATAAGTCTGAATCCCCATCTATTTGCTAGTGTGTCTAAAATGTTGCTAATTTATTTTGAGCCTAACAAACCCCTAGCCTGAAATTTCATGTGGCTTTCTCTTTCCCTTCCACTTTCTGCAAAAAAAACACATTTACTCCAGGACATAAAACAACCACAGAGTTTGTGAAAAGACAGCAAATGCTAAAATAGCTAGTTCTGATGGGGCTTTGAATCATTGAAAAGGGGGTTTTCTTGTCAATTAATGTCCATGAAGTAAAAGTCCTAAAAGAATGTGAATATTCCTACACTAGAACCACTTCTGTTCACGGCTGGTTAGTCCGGTACAGAATGTACCGAGCCAGTCACGGTGGGGTGGGGGTAAGTTTTATGTGATGACTCGTACAGCAGTGCCTTAAAAATTGGTGATATGCCTATCCACTGGCCATTAGAAGCAGTTTCTTCTGCGCCTGTTGGTACCAACTCCTGGTAATGAAAGTCAAGATCAGAGGAACCAGATTCATTCTTTGTACTGAAGAGGACAAGAATAAGGACGGATGGCCGAGCTGCATACTGAGGTTACCAGCACCTGTCCCCCAGACGCAGGATACATTCATATTTCCCACCAGTAGGGCATCACGCTGCTTTAACAGTAGAACTAAATAATAAGTGTGCTTGTGTGCTTTAATGTAGGCAAGAGTAAATGCTTATGTCTGCTGGGGGAATATGAAAGAAAAAAAAATAGTGATGTGAACCAGATATGTAGAGATTCAACAGGGAGCAGTAGCTATAGGGATCGTTTGTTCTTTTTTTTTTCTACATTCACAGTGTACTGGAATGAGATAACATCTATGTGCAAAATCTAGATTTTAACCAATAATGCATATCCTTTACATCCGATATCAAAGAGTGATATCATATCTGATTTCCACCCTCATCAGAATTTCTCCTTGACTGTAACGGTCTTCGTCAGTATTGACGAACTGGTTTCTTTTTTAGTTATGACCCGGCGTTAGTGACTGTCACAGTTGGAGATCATTTCTGCATGTTCTGATCAAGATTCAAATCTGAACATCACATCAGAATGAGAATTAATCAGTGATGACGCCCGTCTGATTGGTGGAACTGTGGTTGTGTCGCTGCTTTTGATGCGCCGCTGTGATGAATGCACTCTTGAGCTGATGGATATGGAAATTCAGGAAGAATCACCTTTACATGATAATGCACAGATACAGTCCTTTTATGCATGGCCTTATGATTATGTGTAGTTTGGTGCTAAATACAATCAAAAAAATATAGGGAGTGAAAAAAAAACAACCTAGTGAGAATTAAAATCACCTTGACTTTTGATATATGTGTGAATGAACAATTTTCCTTACACAGCTTCTTCTCTCAAAACAAGGCAGTTGCGTCCCTCTGGGATATTTTGAGGAGAAGGCGCTGCCGTGAGGCAGAGGTTACTGGAAACGCTTTGACTCTTGTGGGTTCAGTCTCGGTCCAATCTTTTCAGCGGTTACATCAGAATCAGAGCAGGGCCTCGATCGCTCAGCT
Organism: Zenarchopterus dispar; assembly: GCA_028564865.1. Lineage (NCBI taxonomy): Eukaryota > Metazoa > Chordata > Actinopteri > Beloniformes > Zenarchopteridae > Zenarchopterus > Zenarchopterus dispar. The sequence continues at coordinate 1,342,844 of JAOWBL010000019.1, forward strand.
GTGCGATCTGCAGCGGAGGAGCTCACAATAGAAGGCTCGCAGAATCTCAGAGCTCGCCATGATCACGTCCGGTCTCAGTATGAAAATTAAACAAATGAATTGTGTGGCGCAGTCTGCACATGGTGATTTCCACTCTGAACGAAGCAGGCAGTGGAGAAGGGATGATACTGAATCACTTCCAGCTCTGCAATTTAGCACCATCTCTTTCGCAGTCAGCAGCTGGAGTTTATGTTCATCATAGTGGAGGACTATCAAATGATCTCCAGTCTGTCATTACGCAGCACTTTCACCCCATTTCATTTCGTTTAATCTCATCATGTGGATGGTAACTCTCTGTCATTCCCTTTCCTTATCTGGCTGCCTCGTCAGTGATTACCAACTGGAATAATACACCGGGAAAAAGAAAAATGCATATTTTAGCTTTGTAAATGCTCCATACAGCATTAAGCCAATATCAGCGGTAATATTTTGTGGAAGAGGGAGGTTAAGGCCCTAGTTTATTCAGAGTCCATTACCCGTTACTTGATCCCCTCCTCTCTGCAGGACTCATGTTCTCCAACATGCCATTTGAGACTGCAACGTCAAGGCAGCTGCACTCCACTGCAGAAAAACATGGCAGGTCCCTCTCAGCTCCATCTCAGTGTCTCCCTCCGTGGGTCTGATAATGAGAGGACAGAGCAGAGGGGAGGATCAGTCAGTCAAGATGCTGTTTATTTCCTGACCTTCTGCCATCACAGCCTGCCCAACAGTCCAGCTTATTTGCCTCACATTTGAAATGCAACTTGGAATAAAATTTTGATTGACAGGAGAGCATTCAGGCATCTTCATTCAGTGGTTTTTGAACGCACGGGATAGAAACCATGTCAGTTTGTCTGTGAGTGATTATTCTGTTCCCCTTTGTCTGTGTGTGTGTGTGTGTGTGCTTGTGTGTGTTGTTGTTTGTGTGTGGCGAGCTCAGGTGCGCAGTCTGAAATTGGAGCAGGAGGTAGAGAAGAATAAGATCCTCTCCGAAGCACTGCAGACTCTCGCCACGGAGCACCACGAACTTGAGCAGTCCATCGTCAAGAGATCTTCACCGCGGAGTGCCCTGAGCGAGGATGAGTTCCACGACGCTGTGTCTGGTGAGTTGACGGGTTATCAAACACACTCGGGACATGAGCGTGAACTTGGGAGAACCTCCCAAGTTCACGCTCACCCCCCTCTCAGTCACCTGCAGGACGCCAGAAAACTTTTTCCTGCCGGTAAATGCCATCACTATGTTTGCTTTTCCTCACTAGCCTCAAAGGTTCGTTGGTTGTGTGTTTTAACTTTTGTAACCAGTTTTATAGATGAAGCATCTTTGCATTAAGCAGTATCTAGCTCAATAGCGTGATTGTTGTTGAACATATAAGTTATAAATTAATAATTAATTAAGCAGAGGCAATTTAATCACTTCATTTTGGTTGTTCATTGACTTGGCATGTCCCCATTTCTACACACACACATACACTATTGTGTGTATATATACATATATGTATATATACACAGACATGTATGTATACATACACACACATATGTGAGTTATATATACGTATGTATATATACACACACGTGTGTATGTGTATACAAAAACATACGTGTGTGTCTATATACATATATACACATATGTATATATAAACACACTTATGTGTGTGTATGTATACATATGTGTGTGTGTGTATAGATAGATATAGATATTTATATATATAGATATGGATATTTTTTTCTGAGCTGTTGCCATGTGTTCATCTCTACCAGAATCAGGCTCAGAGCTCTCCCTGAGTGGCTTTGAGACAGTGGCCAGCCATTCCTTTGAGGAGGACGAGGAGGAGGACGAAGGCTCCGTCGTGCTGAGCAGCCCCACCGCCAGCATGTTGCAGGAGGATCACCATGGAGACGGAGATGAGACTCAACCCAACGGGATTACAAAACATAGGTCAGCAGTGCGTCCTGCCCCCGCCGTCTCCTAAATTGGCCACTCACCCCCGTGCCTGTTATCTCTGGTTTAAAGATGAGCAAACCCAGTGGAAACAGGCCCGTTTCCTCATAATAGTCCGTTATTGTTGCAGAGATCGCACTACCTGCCGCACGACGGGTGTTGTGTTGTCTTGGTGATATTTTGTTTTCCTGTCCTCCCTCAGGTCTTTCCACTTCGAAGTGTGAATAATTTAGAGTGAGGGCCGGCCTGGTAAAGGCACGGGTAGGGCTTGAATTGGCAGTGCTGAGCTCTGTGTCGACGCTGTTAAATATTGATAAGGTCCGGTGTAATGCATCAATCAGTCTGCAGGGTAATCTCATGGTTTATTTGTTTCATATTTTGACATACTACTGCGTACTCACCTACTTTTAAGTAAAATATCCAAACTCTAATTCTGCAAACACATTGGACAAACTGCATGGTCCTCGATGCTTTCAGGTATCTGACAGGCAATACGTGCAACTCAGGGTGACTTATGCTGAGCATGTTAGTTTAGTTGCTCCAGCCTGATGTATTTATTGCTTATTTTTGTTGACTTTATTCATTTGAGTTGACACCAGCACCTTCTATTTAGGATCTAACAATTCTAATATAATCTGTCTGTTTTTAAAACACAATATAAATGCATAACTATGTGCCCTTTCAGGAGCAGCTTACCTGCACCAATGTTTTCAAGGAATGACTTCAGCATCTGGAGTATCTTGAGGAACTGCATTGGAATGGTGAGAATGCTGTTCAAATGCTTTTTCTTAACGTGCCATACGGGGTGCAGTAACGCCGCTGCTTTGCTCCTATTTGAATGTTTTTGGGTGGATGGTGACTTTTCAAAAGAAATGTACAATTCAAAGAGGAGGAATCCCACTAGTTTGATGATCCTCTAGCTTTTCTGCTGTGTAATACATCAGTTAACTGTGGTTCATTCATTAGGTGCTGTTGGATCTTCTCCAGTGTTTTTTATCCAGTACTAGAAAAATAACTGTCATCAGCTTCACATTTGGCTTGTGCTGAGAGACAATTATCAAATTGTAGCATTCTTGAAAAGAGTAAAGAATAAAGTGACTATTATTGCTATTCAAAAATATCAAATCATACAAACTAAAAACATCACAGAAATATGACAACAAAGGTAGTAAACAACATTTATTCGATGACCCAAATCTCTGCTCGCCTCAGATTTTCGGCTTGTTTGTTCCACAACTCCTACTCCTCCCGTGGAGTTGTCTTTATCTCCAGTGTGACAGAAATATGAGATAAGAAGCACTTTTTCACTCCGCATTATGTGGTGAAGTCAAACCGCGTTAAGACTACATGTCGGCACCACAGTATGCAGCTGTTTGACCTCAAAACTCAAGTGCTCTTCTATGATAACATATTCCAGTGCATAATTTTATCCCCCGGAAGGTAATCAAGCAGAAAATGTAATACTAAAACAACGCCTTCTCCCTACAAATGTGGCGTTCTGTTGGTCTTTATCACCTATGTTGAAAGAGCGAGTACTTCAGAGAAAGCTGACTTTCTGCTGGTACTCTATCCAAGGTAACGGCGTGTCATTTCAGCTCATTAAAGGCAGCCACGACATAATGTCTTTTTAAAGTTGTTGTGATCATTTCACGTGTTTCTGTGAGATTAATTGCAACGCAAATTGTTCATAATTTGCTGAGCAGCAAAGGGCAGAGAGACGAGCTCTAAAAGCTGGAGAACGTGGCGGAGATGGAAATCCAATTACTGGATGTGGAAATCAGTTTATATGTCAACTTTTTAAAAAACTACAGAAATACTATGCTATTTTTAGGTTTTTAGTATTTTAAGTATTTCTAAATTACAAAGATATGGTATTTTATTGTTATTATATTTTGAAAGAAATGTTGCCCTGCTGTATGTAAAACCTGCTGAACGTCATCATGTCAGATGTTATGACTGATGTTACGACTCACATGTTATGTGAGTCGTGGGGTGCCCGTGTAAAATAAGCACTGAACTCAGAATATTCTTGTTCCAAAAATGCAGCCAGAAGAGCATCTGCAGACTTTAGTTTAATAATCTTTTTCTGTGGGGGAAAAGAAAAAATGATGTAATGTTTAGACAGTGTGTGCAGTGTTACTGTGTGGGTTTTTCTATTCATCCAGATTTTGAGTTAAATGCGCCATAATCTTGGCTTGGAACGGTAAAAAAAAGAAAAAAAACTATTATTCTTGGTAATCTTGTTTTGAAGATTATATTTTGAGAAGCTTTTCTTCTCGTTCCAGAGAGAAATAGGGTAAATAAGGCTTTTGTGCAGAGCAACACGCGTATTTGTGTACGTTTGACAAAAAAAAAAAAGCCTTGAGCTTTTTCATCACCCAGCATTGATATTTGACTTTCAGAGGGTTGCTCTGTGAAACGATCCTGCTCTGCTCTTGAAATGAAATCTGGTCCCTCGTTTCTCCTCCTTCGTGTCTCCTTCAGGAGCTCTCCAAGATTACCATGCCGGTGATTTTCAACGAGCCGCTCAGCTTCTTGCAGCGTCTTACAGAGTACATGGAGCACACGTACCTCATCCACCAGGCCAACGCCTCCTCAGATTCTGTCGAGAGGATGAAGGTAGACGGCGCCGTGACATCCTCAAGTCACAAGTTACCTGAAGCGCGACTTGCAAGTTGCGTTTCCACAAATCATTTTGTGGAAATGTGGGGGGTTTTTTTCCAAGGTTACTAACAACTATGATGACTTTTTGTGAGACATGAAAGCGTCCAACACACAGTCTGCAAAAGCACAGGTTGTTGGTTGAAAACTAAAAGCATCAAAGTGATATTTGCTAAATTGTAATACTGCATGAAACTGAACAGACTATGTTTGCACATAATAAGTACTTTTCTGCTCTTATCCACTCTGTGAAGCAATGTCAAGAGGAAATCCAGCACGTAGTATCTCATTAATTAGCCTGTTATTGATAGAAAGAAACATTCATTTCACGATAAGCAAGTGCTCACTTTGCTGTTCCCATCAATGAGAAATCATTATCAAAGTCTTGGGACTCCCCCTCTTCACGGGCACATCTTGCACGTCTGATTACCTTCCTCCTCCAAGACACATCTTTCTCTGTATCTTTTGTTTCCAAATTTTTCCAAAACTGCTGATTTGGTCCTTTTCATTGCGTGGATGATTCTGAGGGCTTATCTCTTGAGGTCCTCAGACGCAGCTGACTGACTCCTCGCACCGACTGGAGTGGGAGTGAAACTTGCTATGCCACACACAACCTAGTCTGCATTGTAACAACTGCATTAACGGTTTGGTGGATGATTTTTGTGGTTTTGAAACTATGTCATAACCTTGCTTTGGACACTCTCAGTATTTAACACCTTGTTTAAAGGTACTACAGGTCTCTTATTTTCACATCCTTTACGTCCTTCAATCTTGTGTAGTTTTCTTTTTCTGTGCATGCTCCAACTGACGACCCAGCAGATGATCTTTAGTCATTTGGTCCTGATTGGTGTCCAATAATCAATCGTCACCTCTAGTTCTGGTTGAGACAATCGTGTGTGATGACAATCCTGTGCTTTTAAATATAACATTAGTAGCTGTTAATTTATATCTGTATCTCACCAGCACACAGTCGAACTTTTCCTTCCTCTCTGATATCCATCATTTGCCAATAACCCTGATCCGTTACAAGCGTGTGTATTTCCACTTCTACTCTCTGCACAGGTAAACACCTGTGTTGACATATTTTTTTTAATTTATCCTGACCCAGATAAGCTACTCTTCCTTATGCGAATAATGCATATTGCAAAATGTTCCTGCACTTTAAATCACATGGTTTTTTAACTTTATGCTGGACCTTAAATTGGCCCATCGTGGGCATAATTTAATGCAGGGGTCCCCAGTTTTTTCTCTCTTTTTTTTTTTTAATTTTTTGCCAGACCAGTAAATAAGCTACCCTGCGGTCTGATTTTGATGGACAGCTTTGAGTATTTATTATTTTGTTGTGTGCTTTTTCCGCTGCTGGCAGTGTGTGGCTGCATTCACAGTGTCCGCTGTGGCCTCCCAGTGGGAACGGACAGGTAAACCCTTCAACCCTCTGCTTGGAGAAACGTATGAGCTGGTCAGGTGAGTTGGCTCACACATCGTTTACCATGAACGGAGAAAAAAAATGATAGATTCTCTTTTTTTTTGTTGAGTTTTGAAGTGCTGGAGCTTTTGTCTTGGCCGTAATTATTTCTCCAGATGCTTTTACTACTTCTGCTCCAAAGATCAATGATTTGTATAAGTCTACCAAACACACACAGGTCTGCCACGGTCGCTCTTATTTTATTTCCTTTTCTCCCAGAGAGGACCTGGGGTTCAGGCTCATCTCGGAGCAGGTGAGCCACCACCCTCCAGTCAGTGCCTTCCACGCTGAAGGCCTGAAGCAAGACTTTGTTTTTCATGGATCCATTTACCCAAAACTTAAGTTCTGGGGCAAGAGTGTGGAAGCTGAGCCGAAAGGCACCATCACGCTGGAGCTACCCAAGTAAGAGCCTTGAGATGAAAAATATAAAACGCAAGCTTTATCAAAGTTTCCCTGCTGAATGGGAGGTTTGTAGGTGTTTTCTCACATCTGTACTCTGCTCTTCCTAACTGAATATTTATTCCTCCAGGTACAACGAAGCTTACACATGGACAAATCCTACTTGTTGTGTGCACAACATAATTGTGGGGCAGCTGTGGATTGAGCAGTACGGAAATGTGGAGGTGATCAACCACAGGTAGCTGGATGTTAAATATTTCAACACAAGTACGAACATATTTAAATATTGATCACTATAATAAGGAAGACTGAACCTGCCTCAGTGAAGTAAAAACAGGATTTTTGTTTCTGTTTTTACACTCGCGTCCAGTGTCATGATTAAATGGAAAAGGGATTATTGTCTTTGAGGACTGAATTAATTAGTTTCATGAAGACACATGGCATTAAAATCAAATAGCGCAGAACAAAGTGAGAACGTGTTCTGCATATTTCGTTGTTGTCTCGTCGAAAACCGCAGAGTTGTCAATACCCGATACAAAGCCCTTTCACCGGCTTTAACGGCAAGTTCCACAAGAGACTTTTCTTTTGTGCATCATCAAAAGCAAATTTATACAAATAAAAACACTTTAGAGTTTGTTTTTTCCTGTGGGTGGCTCGCTGAAAGACGTTTCTCATCAAAACGGCTTCCTTTGAGCCCGTTGGAGGGACAAATTCCCTTTCACGTCTTTTTTATTTCATCATGACACCACAAATTGCTTAAAAGAAATGGCATGGACTGGGTTTCTCTGCTCAGCTTTTATGGAATTATTTCAAGACTTCCTTGTATATAGAATAAAAATGCAGGTATTCATCCCCCTGATGCTGTTCTTTTAAAGTGCTAAGGAAATTTATGAAGTTGATTGTTTGACTTATGCAGAAAGCAGAAGCATGATATGTTTCTCTCTCTTTTTACTCAGAACTGGTGAAAAGTGCTGTCTTAATTTCAAACCATGTGGGCTTTTTGGCAAAGAACTGCATAAAGTTGAAGGTTATATTCTTGATAAAAGGTACAGTATAATGTAAATGTTGTCTTTGCTTGGCTGTTATTCCACTCCGTTATTTCACAGCGAACGAAACTGTGAAATAATGGAATTTATTGAAATAACTTCTTCCATTTAAATGTCAAATTAGACTTTGAATTTAAAATTCACACCACGAACTGTACTATCCACTGCAGGTTTGCATATTACAACATACTCGACGACACCAGAAATGAGTATCAGAAATACCAAACGGGGAAAAAAAAGAACCTTTTTTACTAGATGGAAAAGCAGTTGGAGTCAATCTGCGACTTCATCTACCAGATGGTTTCCAGATCATATTCCCTCATTCACTGATATATTACAGCAAATGTGATGCAACAAGCTACTTAAAGCAATCTGAGGTTCATTTGTAAATCAGGACCTGCAGTCTGGCAATTACAAAGAGAGTGATCTGGATCCACGCCATAATTTGGGCCTCTCATCTTTTACCCATGCTCCAGCTCTAACCACCTGGTGGTTTTTGTGTAATCCTGATGACAGACAAATAAACCGACGTCACTGAACACAAGCCTCTCGCTGATGCTTTCGGTCCCTGGCAGACAAACAGTCGACACAGTTCATAGATCACTGCGGCGATAAACAGGCCTTGAGGGCAAGTGCAGCGATGAAAAACAAAAGGCAAAACAGAAAAAACATGGGAAGAATAGAAAAACACAGAAAACTATTGAAAGAAGAACAGCTCAGTTCAGACAAAGACCAGATCCAGGCAGAGCCAGTGACTCACTGCTAAGACAAGTGCAAATGTCCACCACCAAACATGCAAACAGGCCGGGAGATGGACATACAGGCACATAAAATGCCTCTGGGAGAAGCTCTGCAGAAACAAAAGCTGTCCCTCTGGGGTTTTCTGGGACTGGGAATTCTCCATCACACACACACACACACACATCCAGAGATGCCCCACATGTGGAAGCACTTGCATCAAATTTTGACACTTTCTTAGCCAGAAGCTTTTCAGCTGTTGAAGCCTCAAAACAGACTGAATTCATCTCACATTTGTGCCTGAGGACGTGTGTGTGTGTGTGTGTGTGTGTGTGTGTGTGTGTGTGTGTGTGTGTGTGTGTGTGTGTGTGTGTGTTTCACAGCAAAAAGAAGTTATGTGCGCTCTATGGGAAGTGGACCGAATGCCTGTACGTTGTGAACTCGGCTGCCTTTGAAGCTCACAAGAAAAGTGACAAAAAGGGAGCTGAGGACAAGAAAGCCAGCAAAGCGGTATACGTTAAAACAATCCTACTAACTTACTGTGGTAAAACAAACAAAAGCAAGAAATTTAAGAGAAAAACGATACTAAATCTTGGATAAGAGTTACCTCTGTGAGCTCAGTCGACAGTGGGGTATTTTTCAGGATAGCGGTGTGGACCAGGACGACGTTCCCTCACCAGCTGCAGACACTGTGGAGATGATTCCAGGCAGCCAGCTGCTGTGGAGAATCGCACCCAGGCCAGCCAACTCTGTCCAGGTCCCACGGATTCATGCATGATCAGCTCTTTCTTAAACCTTCAAATATTTATGACATTATAACATTCAGAATTATCCTGCAACAACAGATGTACAGTTTCACATCCTTTGCGATGCAGCTGAACGAGCTGCACAAGGACATGGAGGGGCTCATCCCCCAGACTGACTGCAGGCTCAGACCGGACATACGAGCCATGGAGAACGGCGACATCGGTAATGATTCCTATCAGTGGTTGAATTGTGGTCATTCACCTCGCTGCAACCTTAAACTCCACATGTTACGAATCCAACAGACCTTGCAAGTGAGGAGAAAAAGAGACTGGAAGAGAAACAGAGAGCTGCTCGTAAAAACCGCTCTAAATCTGACGAGGAGTGGAAGACAAAGTGAGTTGTTGTCCTCTCTTAAGATCACTCAGAAAGCCTGCAGCAATTTCATCGATAAAGATATTGTTGTGATTTTTTTTTTTTTTTTATAGGCCTTCCTGTGTTTAGCTGCAGTTTCTCCCTTACATGAAGCAATTTTACACCTTTTGTTTGTAGTGTTTCACACTTTGTTGCTTTGAAATGTTTAAGCTTACCTCCATTTTATCCCCACTTCTCTTGTTCTCCTGCTGCATCCTCACTTTGATTCTAAGGACTCCTCCTCTGGGCCCGAGGTTAGAGATGCTCCCTGTTTGATTGATGGCGTGATATGTTTGATGTGGTCATGTGACCTGCCGTCGCTCCATACCCCTCCTTCTATCTAAATGTAAATCTTATCTGTAACTGTCTCCCCGCTTTCTATTAAGTTACAATTCCGTATCAAAAAAAACTTGGCAGGGTATTTATTTAAAAAACAGTTTTTTACCCCTGACTGTTTGAATCCAAGATATTTGATGCTTTCTTTGTCAACTTCATTTCATCGGTTAACATGCAACCAGTTTTGCATTTCATGTATCCTCAGTTTCTTACAGAAAAAAAAAAGAAAAGAAAAATTCTGGGATAAGAAAGTTTTTACTTTTGTAATTCTCCTATTTCTACTCACAAGATTTAAAATGCACTCTGATATTGACAATATAAGCAGTAAAGCATTTCAGATGTTATTTTGCCTTATTAAGGCGAGCAGTAGTGCATGGTCTTCGTCATATTTATGATTTTTAAAATTCTCCACACACTTTTTCCGTCGGGGCTAGGTGCCGACCTCAGACAGGCCAGTCCAGTACTCTTTGCCTCACCTTGCCTCAGTAATGTGTGCAGAATGTGGATTTGAATTGTGGTGTTGTTGAAAAATGTATGGATGTCTGAAAGAGAAAATATCCCCATGTACATTTCTGCAATATGGTTGCCGTTGCAGAAGAGAATACACAGCTCATGCATCACCTTTTACTCCCTGAAATCCCTCCAGGTTCATCAAATCCTTGATAAGTGTATATTTTGAACTCTATAGTGCCGATTTGAAATAAGATCCTTTTTCTTCTTTCACTTACAAGCAGAAAATGGTGAGAAAGAAAGAAATATCTTGAGTTCATAGTGGCAGCTATGAAATATAAGTCAGACTGCTCTGACATATTTTTGAGTGTGTGTGGGGGGGCTTGTACGATTGAGAGTTGCTGATGCTTGAATCACAGCTTGAAGACAGGTTGAAATTTATAATAAAGTATGCCCATCCTTCAGCCAGCATGACAGCTCCACTCACTGGCACTGAATGCTATTACTCTAACAGCACAGGTGTCCACTCTCCAACTCTCCAACTCTTTTCTCTGCCTCTTAACTGCAATTAAGCAAACAACCTGATCCTCCAGCACTCATCCACAAACGTGAGATGAAGCACCCCTGCCTTTACCTTCTCTTGTTCTCTGGTTTATTTGAGTTTTATCTGCGCAGCTGCAGGCCTCTCTGAATGTCGATGTGCCTCCATTTGTTCTCAGGTGGTTTCAACAGGGGCAAAACCCCCACACCCGCTCCCAGGACTGGCTCTTCTCTGGTGGATACTGGGACCGGACGTACAGCCACCTGCCAGACATTTACTGATGCACGTCTGCTGCACAGACACAGAGGAGCACAAGGACCACAAGGAGGACCACTAACTGTCCTTTTCTTTCTTTCTTTCTTTTTTTTTTAATGAAATAACTGTGAGAGACCTGTATGTAAAGTGTGTGGCCTTAATCTAGTTTCTGGCAACACAGATGTGAAATAAAATGTCATTAATCTGTAGTTTGTTTGAAAAAGCTTTCAAATGTATCACTTGCATTTCCATTGAGACCAAGTTTGTGTCTGTTCATGATGAACTTTTAGCACTTTGGACTGAAGTTTAGAGTTTTCGTGTACTTCTGCCTTCTTTTAAATGTTCTTAAATATATATCTGTATATATATGCTTTCTGCACTGTCAACCGTTAGTGACCTCATCATGTTTGTCATTCTTCCTCTACACTTGAGTTCATAAGACGTTGATGAGGATCAAAGTCAGTTCTCATGCGTTTTGGTTTCAGAAGCAAGAAAATCACTTAGAACATGCTTGAAAAAATATATTGCATATTATCTGTATGAATACCACTCATAAAATGAGTTTCAGAATTTTCTGTCATTTTTTTTTCATCTTTCTTCTGCTGTGCTCGGTACTTTATGTAAAAATTAAACTCTATAAAGACATATTTTCGCTGAAGATTAGAAATGCATGTATGGTACATAGTGAGGAAGAAAAAAAGTTGACTAGTTCATAAAGTTACTTAATAGAAACTATAATTTTAAGTTATTTTACCTCCATATAGACATTTTAAAGTATTTTACCACAAATGTGAATAAAACATTTCCTTGTATTCTTGTTTCTTTTACCATTTATATCTACAGTCTAGTCCAGATGTATTTGGACAGTTACAAAGTTTTAATGATTCTGCCTTTATACGCCACCAGACTGGATATGGAATAAAGGAAAAATCCGATGTGATCAAAGTGAAGACTTTCAGCTTAATAGCTCCAAAGATTTATAGCATCTAAAATTTAAAGCAAAGTAGCTCTTTTAAAGGTATTTTGTCCAAATGACAAAATTATAATTATAACCATGATTTTTTTTATACTTGGATGAATATCCTTTGCAGTCAAAAACTGAAGTCTGGAGTCCGTGGAAATCACCAGATTGTCAGTTTCCTCCCTGGAGATGCCTTGCCAGGCCTTCACTCGATGGATGACTTCTGTTGAAGCTGTGAAGGATTTTTTTTCTTCACCATTGAAAGGGTTCAGTGATCATTCCCTTCAGATATCTTCCAGGACTTTTGATATTGTGCCAATGGTTTCTTTTATTTTTCAAGAATGTATCAAACGACTGATTTGGTCACACAAAAGATTTAAGCTATTTGTCGTATAGATTTATATTTTTTCCAGTCTCCTTCATTTGCATTAAACTCTCCTTGGACTTTATATCGGTGACTCCAGTCAAACAGCTGCCAAATACCAACTCCATACCTGATGTAGCGAGGGAGACGGTCTCACCAGGCTACTTCAACTCTTTTTCAGTCGGTTCTCCAAGTACTTTTGAGCCCCTGAAAAGGGACTTACTTTGTTACAAGTGGCTGTAATTCCTAATTAGTAAATGCCATTTTTAAAAAAAAAACTTCTGAAGTTAAAGCTAAAAGTCTACGCTTTGAACATATTTGATTGTTTTATTTCAAAGCCATTGTGGCGGTGTATAAAAGCAAAATCATAAAAAGTCTATCCTTGTCAAAAATACTTGTGGACCTGACTGTGTAAAGGGTAAATTATTCAGTTTTAAGGGGGAAATAAATATTCATCATCTTTACTTTAATGTGTCAACTTTCACACTAATGTGCTGCATGATGAAAGTAATTTATTAATGAAGCAATTTATTGCACATTTGGTGTAATCTCTTTACCATGTGACATAATTACAATTAATTTTCAGAAGTAGCAAAGTGTGTTAAAGGTTTACAGTGTCCTGAGGCAAAACCCCCCCCCCAAAACTAACAAAAGTATAAATGGAGTACCCAATGATTAAAAAATCCATCATGTACTACTTCAGTGGTATCTGAATTACTTTCCTTTGTGTGGGACGCTCACATGGAGGACCCAGTTTCTGGTTTAACGTGCATCCTCCTCCCACACGCTGAACATAGCGGGGACTAACCGGTCTCATTATTTGAAGTGAAGCACTCCATCTCATGGCCAAATGTAGTGCAGTAAATTGAATTTGCATTTGTTGGATGTTGTTGAGCATGGCATTTTCCACTTCTGATTTATGCCTTCCAGAATGAGGTGGTGAATCTGCGTTACGCTGAGCAGGGTGTCGGGCTGCAGCTGTCTGATGAGAGGGGTCTAATCAATGTGTCTCTGCTGTTTATGGTTAAAGCGTAAAACCTGTACACCAAAAGGCATTTGTCCATTTTCTCCAGCCGCTTCATCTTATCCAGGATCAGAGGAGGCCAGGAGCCTGTTGCAGCTGTCATTAACAAGGAACGGGTGCACCCTGGACAGGTCACAGTCCATCAGAAGATAAAAGAACCAAGCACGCTCACTACTGCCATCCATTTAACTTCAGCATTTAACCTAAAACGTCTAGTTTGGACAGGAGGAAGCTGGTATTACTGGAGAAAATCCAGGCTGACCGGGGGAGTTTGTGCAAACTCCACATCTATAAAACAAAAGAAATCACGTTCTTACTGTCAAAACAAACTGATCTCCCAGGAATTCCCCTCAGAGCTTTCAGTTATTCAGCGTAAATGAAATATTTATCTACATTTCAGTAAAAGATGCAATGGTGTTTAAGTCTCACTTCAAGTCTTATCCCAGTCTTGAAACTTAAATCAGATTTTCATGTACACACTGATTTTTATGGCTGCGGTGTTGCATCAAATCAAACCTTGATCCCTTTGAAGCATTGGATAGAAATTTCTCTCAAACAGTCAATCCTGACCCATCAATTAGAGATTTGCAGCGGTAGCGTCACACGGAAAATCAATAAAACTGCACGCACTCAGGTGAATTGTATATGTGCTGCAGTGAAGGGATTAATTACAGCTAATTAATAGGTAGCAGCTCCATCTTAATTCAATAATTCAATGCTTGACAGACACATGACCGACAGCGCTTCAGTAAATGTTCTTTCACACATGAATGACAACCAACATGGAATTTGGTGACTTGGCCTCCCAACAAACTTCACAACGTGCTGGCTCGCATGAATGGTAGTATGAGTAAATTAAAGACTAATCTCCGGCCCCGCCTTTGCAGCAGTATTATTTGACAGATGACGTTTCTACCTGGTGAATTAGTATGTCTAACTGTTTGGGCATGAGATTACACTGTCTGTAATCTGACTGATGTTTTAGACGAAAAAGACGGACAGAGACAGGAGAGGAGCACTTCAGGAAGCCAGTTAGATATCAGCTGGGGCCACACTCACTATGTCAGTATTTCATTCATAGTCTGTATTTAACATTTCATGTTTTGTGTACATTTTATCTGATTGTCCACATGCAAATCAAATTTAAGATTGCGAAAAAAAATCACTTGAATACACCTCCCAGGGTAAAGATATTTCAAAACTTTGCTATGTCTTTGTGTACACATTAAAAAAAAAAAAAAAAAACAGTTAAGCTTTGAACATCCAGATTTTCAGGAATCAGGCAAAGACAAGTTTTTTTTTCTTTTTTTTTCTTTTTGTCTTACATCACACGACGCCCAGACACTTGGCCTAAATGCTGAAAGCAGCTTATTTTTAAGAAGTAGATCAATACAATTCAGATTACCCATACAGTCATTTTTTACTTGGAAAAAAACCTCCATTTGAATATAATTCTAACTTAATTTGACATGTTCATACCACATATAACTGTTTAATGATGAGAGGGGGTTGTCACATGTCAGTACTATGACGGGCATCTGTTGATGCTCACAAGGCCAACTATCCTGAATTCTGTCCCAAATACAACAGGCCTCCCGTTAAACTTCACATTTTTCAAACAGCCTACAAATGGCAATGACGCAGCAACTCCACGTTGGTCTGTTTTACCTGAATGGAGAAAGAGAAATTCAATTCTGATCCTGTTATTTGGTAAAAGCTGATTCTCGGCATCCAGCCAAATATTTGATGGCTTTACCTCCGACGTAAAGCGAGTGCTGTGCTGCAGAGCCTGAGTCAGAGGTGGAGGAGTCTGCTTTCTCCTCAGACACGGAGTCCACTTCTAGCTTGAGGACTGCATACTGCCTGGAAACTGGGACAAGATCAGAACAGAATTTGAAATTGCTTGCCCAAAAAGCTTCCTACGCCTCTTACAGTAAGGAAGTCTTACCTTTAACAGCATGAAATTTTCCATCACAGAGGCTTTTGTGAGGCATCACTGAGACGCTGACAGCACCATCATCCAGCCTGACACCCACCTGGCAGAAATTGCATGTTTAAATAATCACTTCATGCAGTGTTTCTCTTTAATTGAAGCCTAATGAGAAATCTCAATCTCAATTACCTTGTTTTCCATTAAGTAGACATTAAGGCTGCTCTGGTTGTCTCTTCGAAAAAGGAAGAGGAGCCCTTCTGGGTGTTGAGAACGCAGCTCAAATGACAACACAAAGTGAGAGCCAAGAGCCAAGAAATTATCTAAAAGAGAAAGATGCTTTTTTTAAGACAAGGTTTTTTTTCTTGTAATAGAAAATAAAGGGACACAGCAGGACCTTTAACTTATAAAGGCCAACCTAGGACAATATGACCGCCACCAAAGTATGTCCCCCTCTCTGTGAGCCCCCCGTAGCAGGGTAGGGTTTTGTAGCTGGAGTCTGGCTCACTAACAGCAACCTCGTTCATTTTGAAATCCCGTATACATCCTATCATGCTATTCATGGGGATGTCATGTACCTGAGGATGAGACGGGAAAAGAGATCACAGTCATCCTAAGTGCTCAAATCAAAGGTAAAGAGACTTTGTGTCTTTGTTAACGTTTCACATGCCAATCTGAAAGACTTCTTGAGCTCTGTGTGTAAACAACACAACGTGAATGTATATTTTCTTTTACAGTAGATTGAGCTGATACAAACTTTAGCGGTGTTTCTTTTCGGATCCGCTCCCAGATAAACAGGGTTGTGCAGTTGTAAAGACGATCCCTCATTGCTGGTTAACTGACCGTCAGTCACACGGAAACCATCAATCAGCAGATGGAAAGAGCTCTTCTCCACGCTAAACTCAACCTACAAACACACACAACCGGTCATATATTCATTCATTTATTTATGAAACACATTTAAGTCACTATGGCTCCAATGGGAGAAATACATGCAGTTTATTTTTAAAAAAAGACAAACTTTCTTTCCTCAATGTCTGTTAGTGAAGTTCAGGATACTTTTCCTGTTTTAGTTTAGGTTTTTGTTGTTGTTTTTTGTTTGTTTGTTTTTGTTTTTTTGTTTTGTTTTGTTTTTTTTGGTTTAATATCAGAATTAGGAAAGGCTTTATTATTATTATTATTTACTTGACAGTCAATAATTTACATACACTTGGTTAGTATTTGGCAGAATTGCCCTTTAAATCTCTTAACTTTACTCAAAGATTGTAAATAGCCATCCACAAGCTTCTCAGAGTTTCTTGGGAAGCTCTAATAATTGTATAATTGTAAATAATTGTGTCCAAGGTTAGAAACCATGTAGAATATTTATAAAATATAACTGGACTTTCATTCTCAAGGGCCTGCCTCAAACAATGATCATCCAGTGAATCACACCCTGAATATTAATCTCAATTTCCACGTAGTCTTTCAGCGGAGGTCTTACAGTCCAAAGCAATAGTTTACATTTAACAAGCTTCAAGGGAAAGTGTCAGGTTATATATATATTAGAGGGCCATTTCGTAGGGTTTTCATTTTAAAGGGAATTATTCATATTAGTAATGGATATAGGACTCATATCAATTTTAAATAAACATTTGAGATAATAATAAAAACAAAATCTGTGTCAGATAGATTCTGATTGGCTGATTTGAATTTGATAAAAGAGGCAACTCAGTGTCAGCTGCAATATATATA
>JAOWBL010000019.1:1359962-1404962 GCA_028564865.1 Zenarchopterus dispar
GTGTGTGTGTGTGTGTGTGTGTGTGTGTGTGTGTGTGTGTGTGTGTGTGTGTGTGTGTGTGTGTGTATATATATATACACACACACACACATGTTCACACCACTTGTTCAGCCTCTTAATATGCCACTGTATGTGACTCCTTTATGACATGCAATGTTATATTCGAGATACTTGAGGAAATTTAAGAAAAATGCTGGATTTCTGACTTTAATAAAGCAAGTATAGACAATTCTTTTGAGAGATTTATGTCTGACAATTATTTTCTAATTTTTTTTAAGGTTACCTTTTCAGTTACATTATAATTTTGTAACATATGTATGGACCAGGTTAAAACTTATCATTTACCCAAAGTTGTATTTAAAAAGGCAATTTATGACATATATCTGATTTACGCTCAAAATACAGAGATTTGAATTTTAGTCCGATCAGGACGATGCCCGCAAGCGGATCCAGAACACGCTGCAGAGATTACATTTCTCAGCTGCCCTGTGAACGCCAGGATATTCTTCCAGAACAGATGTTTAAATATATCTATTTTTTTTTAAGCTTAAACTTTAGTGGGCAAGTTACCATATTCATCATTTCAGTTGGCATACACACAATGAAAAAACAGCAGGGAAAAAGGAGATACAAAATCAAAACTGTAGTAAATTTCTTAAATGACCCTCTATGCTTAAAGGTTTTAAATTCTAGGTATTTCATCGAGTGTCCCATAAAGTGTTAAGCATCTGCAAAAACAAGTTTAGTCCTATCTCCATGAAAAGTTGTAATCCAGGCCGTCAGTGTTTGGTTTACTGTTTGTTTTTGCAGCTCATAAGTGTACACAACGTTTTGGAGAGTAAATTTTTTAAAACTGTAGTCAGACTAAATGTAAATTTCTCACTCTAAACTGGTTTCACGCAGACATTTGCTCAGAGTTGTATCATCCTCTTACTTCTGTCCTTTTGCTCACATTAAAGGTTCGTGGGTCACCTGGGAATAATCCGGGGATCATGGTGGAAGACTTGCTGACGCCGTGCTCACCTGGAGATCCCAACGCCATAGAGATGACGTGGATGGACGTCCCCGGAGATAAACTCTTAGAGCCTGTAGTGTCCATGGTAAGAAAAGGCTCAGTTGGCTCCTGATCAAAGTGATTGATAAATGTGGTGATAAGGAAGCACTCTGACCTGCCTCATATTCTCCATACAGGCTGACATGCTGAGGTCATTGAGCAACACCAAACCCACGGTCAATGAGCAGGACTTGGACAAGCTGAAGAAGTTTACTGAAGATTTTGGTCAAGAAGGCTAATAATGCTCACATCCTGTCCTTATGCAGGCCTGCAGTTATTTTCACTCTCAGCTGTCTTTGTGATAATATGATCAACATCTTGGTCTCTTAAATGGAAGAAATGGCACCCATGGCTCGTGAGATTATGGGAGTTCAAAGTTCTTTGTTTACATTTTCATCTCTGTTCTCTGTCATGTTTATATCTATGTTTTCAACGTTTGTTAACTTATTACTTTCACTATCATATTATATATGAAACTGTCAGCCAGAACACTGAAACCACTGACAAGTAGAGTGACGCTGATTGCCCAGTTGCAATCCAGGGATCTTTTCTTCTGCTAAAGTTGATTAAAAGAACACAAAATCTTAAGTCTTCAGACTCCCAGATGTCCTGAAACACGAGGACAATTCTTTGTCTATGCCCTGATTTGTCAGCAGTTTCAGTGGCATGAAGAGGTCCCGAAGTTATGGTTGATTGGTGTGTGTATATATATATATTTATATTAAAAGGAAATCACTGTTACTGCAGAATCTGTAACTGCAGTGAATCTGTTTTTCAGCTGCTGGGTGTTTGGACCTTTTCTACACTACACACACCACCTGATCTGAGGTGGATTATACTGCGCCTGAGTGAATTACTTTTTTAAAAGGAAATTTATTCAAATTTGTGATTGTAGGTTTATAAACGAGCATGCAGTCAACCATTTCCTGGTCATTTTTAATACATACAAAGTTATTTCTAACAGTTTCAAGAAGGGTATTTTCTGGGTTTCTGTTGAATTACTGAAAATAAATAGGAAAATTGTTTATGCTTTTGAATGAAAATCTTTAAATTCAGATATTTCCATCGAGTTATGTTGTTTTTGAATATTTTATTCCCATGTTGTCATTGCTGTAGTTGAACTGTGCATCTTCAAAAGTCTTAGCTGGTAAAGACAGTTGGTCATGGTATTTATCTGTATATTTGTAGACAAATATCAGTTGGTGCCTTTGGGGATGTTAAATGACAAGAATTTCCTTCTTGAGTTTCAGATGTTAGATCAATAAAACTGGCGCTTGGGAGCTCTCTGCTTGTGTCTTGTCAAGTTCTTTAACAAAGCTGTGGATTGTAATAAATAATAAATGAGAGAAGAAGTTGTGAATACATTTATTTGTTAAAATACACTTTAAGTAACATTTCACTTCAATTCAGGGTGATTCATAAATAAGTATTTAAGAAACAAAAAAATACAATCTTGTTTACTTTTACATCTCAAATTTAAGACTAATAGAAAAACTGCATTAAGGTTTGTGCCAAACAAAATTTGGTTTGTATTTCTTAAATTGGGGGACACTACTTCTAAAGCAGCTCTTAAAAAATATTTTCCTAGGAGCTGAAGTAGCCATTAAGATTAACATGAAAACATTCAAGGCATTTGGAGATGAAAATAAAAGTTCAGGCTGAATGAAATGTCATTAATTCTTGTGTGACTGATTGATCTAAGATGTTTGTCCATCAAGCCTGAAACTAAAGACCAACACACCTCAAAACAAGCACACTTCAAAAGGAAAAGTACAATTCAACAGCTGCCAATTGGGGGCAAAAAATACAGGCAAACTTAAGATTCAAGAGGGATAATGTCTCTTTCTACTCTGATAAACTGTTTCCACAGATCCAATGTCATTTCTTTTAAAGGCAACTTCACCAAAAACAGATTTTTCTCCATAGAAGTCCATCAAAATGCTACATTGAAAAAGATTATTGCTTGGTGTGTGTGCAATTCTCTGTACAACACTTGTCACGGGCTTCCTCTGCCAAAAAGAACTTGCCTAAGAGACCAAATTCACAACCAAATGAAAAAGTAAATAAAAAAAATACAGTACTTGGAAATGATCACGCCCATACACAAAAGAAAGGCAAAGAGTGTTGACCAGAGGATAATTTTACAAAAACAAGAGCCAACTGTGCTTTATGGAACTGAAACAAACCTGACAGAGAGGACCTGAAATATACATGAATGAAGACGTCTACAGTAACATTGAGAACTCTTAAATCATGTTTTGGTTAAGATTATTCACGTTAAGACAACACAAAAGGGTTGGGACACAGCAAATGAGAAAGTGCTAATAGTATTTAGAGTGTTTCACTGCATATCACAATGAAGCTCAACAGATGTAGCCCACAGACACGTTTCATCTGAAGTCTTGTGATTACACAGAGACGAGGCCATAAGGCTGTAAATACAGAGGAACTAGGACCTACCTAATACACGTTAGTCACAACATTAGAAGACCGAGAAGAGAGAGCCAAGTGCCAAACCAGTTGCAGCTCCAGCGAGCATGCCCAAAGCCACATCTCCTCCGTCATCACGCTGCCGCTCCCGAATAATCACATGGTTCACTCCAGGAGCAGCATATCCACCTGCACAACATGACAATTAACTGACTTGTCTTCTTTACGTTTGAGTCACAACAAACTAACTAACACATGCGCACATACTGTAAGTTTACTTACCCTGGTACTGATAAGGATATGCAACAGCATAGGGCTGCCCATCAGCAGAGTACACAAACTGTGTGGCGTGTGGGGGAGTTGCAGTGTAGTCTCCATATGGGCCTGGAGCATAAACCTGGTGAAAAAAAATGTAAAAACAAAATTATTTCACAAATAATGATTTTAATTGAGCCTTTGAACATTTGAACACTTCCACCAAAGTGCCGGCAGATGGCAGCAAAGTCCAGATTTAATTTTAATGTTTCCTGAAAGCCATATCACATTCAATGAGAAGCCTTCTGTTTTTAAATTTCATGTACTGTATATTGCTCACTCTTTTTACCTGTGGCTGAGCGTATTCTGAGTAGGGTGGAGGAGCAGATGCCATGACTTCCTGCGCAAAACCAATCTCTGGGGCAGCAACCACCTATAAATATTAAACAACCCAAATGAAGCCTATACAAATCTGCAACAAAACTAAGCTGCATTCCAGTAGGACAAGTGGAAACAGACCATGGCCAATTCTAATATTTCCAAGTTATCATACCCTGGGTAGCCATGCCAACTCGCATTGTACTCTACTGCACCCTATTTTGTTCATCTTTCTGACTTTTTATGGTTCTGTGGCAGCAGAAACTCTGAGCAGCTTCTTCAGCAGCGGACTGAGAGAAACACTACCACAGATCTTTCATTCCCACCACTGTTAGACTGTACAACTCTGCAGTTTAGTTGTGCTCTGGTCATTTTCTTTTCATTTTTTAAACCCTTTTCAATCACTCCACTGACAGGACTGTGAACTATTTGTCCAATAGCTCACACACATATCCCCCACCAATCCCAAAAGAGTTAGAATGGCTGGCCAGGCTAAAGTTATGGATGAATAAAGAGGAGAATGAGTCAAAATGTTTGTAAATAGGAAAAATGTCTTTAACCTAAAAGCCATGTTTTAAAGCCTGTCTTAACTTAACATTAACTTAAAGACTCAAATGAGTGAGGACTAAGCAAAATCTCACCATATTAATTCTGGCGTCCTGCAGTGCCATGGTCCAAGCTCTACACCAAAAAAAATGAAAGAGATCTTGAAATAAAATACATTTTTCAAAAAATTCAAACCCAGATTACCCAAATTCTGTACATTCAACTTAAACACAAAATAAGTATTAATCAATTTGATACAGTGACTCAGTATATAAATTCTGTCTTACAGCGCATCATCTGCACTGTCTGCACACAGGCTGATCACCCGCCCGTCTCTACACACAATCTGGAGCAAG
Organism: Zenarchopterus dispar; assembly: GCA_028564865.1. Taxonomy (NCBI): domain Eukaryota; kingdom Metazoa; phylum Chordata; class Actinopteri; order Beloniformes; family Zenarchopteridae; genus Zenarchopterus; species Zenarchopterus dispar. Next base: position 1,364,982 of record JAOWBL010000019.1, read on the forward strand.
GCATCACGTGTCTTTCCCTCCGGTGGGTTCAGGTCTAAGGGGCAATGCAGCAGGACAAAAAGAAAGGTGACACATTTAAAACAAAAACGACAGGGGTAGCCAATGCTACTGAAAAGTGTGTTCGCAACACTTGAGCATAAACATGTGACAATCACCCTGACACGCAGCAGAGCTGCGGATGTTAATGCAGTTGACTCTCATGTGGATGTCATCCTCCATGTCACGTCTTTGTTGATCGTTGTAGAACACCAGCCGTCCATCTGCCCACAAGTCAAACCAGTTTCTTTTCCAGCGGCGCAGGATAGTACCTAAAATGTAAATATTTACAATCAAGTCCTCTTTAATTTCACAATATGTTTTTTTTTAAACAACCTAGGTATATAGCTAATCGGGTACTAAACTTAATAACAGATATTCAAGGTTTCACTCACTTTGTCTGTGAAGCCAACCACTCTTTACCACAGCCATCTGAAAGGCAACACCTAAGCAATGAAATGCAGATAATTAGACACTGTCTGTTATAACAAAAAGACTTTGTGAATGCCATCACAATTATAGCTAAATGTTTACTGTGCCTAAGATTGGTGATTTTGCTTAAATTAAAGATAAACACCACTCCAATAGCAAATATTTAATTTTGTAACGTCAGCTAAAACAGTAACTTTGTTAAAATATACATACTAAGCAGGACTTCAAAAATGACACATTTGGTTATCTTTGTTCATTGACCAACTACAAAGGACAAGTCAGGAGAGGTCAAGAGAGGTCATCCTCGTGACTTAGAAAAACAGGCTGAAATTATTTGAAAAATGTCAACAATACCACACCAGAATAAAAAAGGACTACAATAATAGCAAAAAAAAATAAAATAAAAATAAAAGTTGATGGTGTTAGCTAGTTACTTCCTGATATTTTAAAAAAATACCGTTAACAGGAAATAAATAAATGGTTGTCCTCGGGCCGACCCGTTAGCACAAGTTCATAGCTAAACAGTAGCACTTGCTCTTGTAGTCGTAGATAACGGTATGTCAATTTACATATGCCCGTACTAATGTAGGTACTTACTTGATTCCTTGTATATTTGTGACAGGACGGACTACGTCGTGAATAAAGAGAAAATGGGAAGTTACGCGGAAAAAGAAGACGACTTCCTAGGGATAACAAGGCCTGAATGACCATTAACCACAGCGGACAGCTGCTTGACGACGTCGTAGAGGGTTACTGTTAGCCCCGCCTACAAAGTAGTCTCTGGAGGGGAGGGGTTTGTTTTGAATGATGTAACCTATCAGCTGACGGCGCTGGAAAGTGCTAGCGACCCACCAAGGGTGCGCTTGATAAACGTTCACGTGGTGGGCGACTCGGAGTAGCTGTTAAATACTGTGCTATTTCTCAGTCTTCAAAAATTAGCGTTGTTTTGGGCATAAGTATTTGTCTTTTGAGTTATCGTTTCCTGTGTCCGTTGGATACTTTTATGTTATGATATTAGTTATCACCGTATCAGTGGAAATGTGGACGTAGAACTTAGCTAAATCCATCAATAAATTTGTGGAAAGTTGTTGTTTTAATTAACAACGCTGACCGCCAATAGCACGGAGAAGTCATAAGCTCACACAAGCAGAAAAAGTGGTATCCTGTACGATTTCCGAGCAGGTTGGAACAATTCAACGCAGGCGGAGATTAGTGTCCTCGAGGACCGCCGGCGAGCCAAGGTTTACAAAACAAACGGAGTACTTCCACTTGGCTAAACAGTCTGAACGCTAAGGACTACAGCGCAGAAGCTAAGTACATTACCTGAAATGGCAACAGCAATATACTTGGAACATTACCTTGACAGTAAGTATCTTGGAATATACCATGTTGGTGTTTAACTGTCGGACATGTCACGTTTGCTCAAACTTTAGTTTGAACATATCGAATATCTTGACGGTCGTGAAGGTACGTTAGCAAATAGCAAACTGTGAGGTCACTAGCTCACAAGTTAACTGATTAGCATCGATTTTGCTTAAATAAATCCGGGTAAATTGTCATAATATTGTGTTGGGCTTATTGAAACAGGCAGGAATTAGCTGTTGTGATAGACTGTACACAATCCAGCCGCTTGTGGTGTTGCTGGTGTCTCAGTGATATGTTGCTGCATGTCGCAACTGTGTAACCAGGAAGTAGTGGAAAACATCCTTTTTATTAGAAAGGTGTTATTGAAGTTTATATAATTCTCTTTAAGAATTTTAGTATACCTCGTGAGGGCATTTGTACAACAGGCACCATGCATGTGCAACCTGTTGAAAACCGCGTTTCCCGTAACGTTTACGCGCCTGAGCGGGCTGTTTGAAGTGCGTCACGCAGCTGAAGTTACTGGAAGCTCATGGTACGTCTGCGCTGGCTGCTGTGCCCCTGTGGCACATGCCCTGGCGGGTTCACATCGTTGCGTAACGCTGATCTCTTCCACTTTACATGCCGCGCCATAATGTTTGGCTGTGTTCAAAACTCGTAGTTTTTGGCAAGCTGGTATCTACCAGCTTGCCAAAAACTACGAGTTTATCACAAATTTTGCTAAGCGTAATAACACAGAGGTCACATTGGGGGGAGCATAGATCTGCGTGCATGTACAGCTCGCTTTACACGCATTTCCATTTGTTACACACATTGGACATAGAAATTTGAGATCTAGTGTAACTATCTCGGTGTCACAAAGATTAAAAACGTCTTGCGCTTTCCTGTTAACTTGTTACTGCATTAAGAAAACACTACAGAGGCTAAAATTCCTTATTTGCACTACAGAACAGGATGAGTCACAAATACTTGTGTTATAATACAACAATACATATGTGGTTCAAGAGTCTGCAGCTCATCTGTGGCAAAGGATCAACCAGAGGACATGGTTATATATACCGAAACAGTCCCTAAATCTTAGTGGAATTAATGTCTTTCATTTAACCATGTTAATACATTTAAATTATGTTTGGAAATTAAAATGTGATAATTACAGTTAATTTAATATTCTCTGCCTTTATCCTTGCTTAAAAACAGAATTAGTTTTAGCTGTGGGTACAGTTGGTTGCTCTCCATCTGAGAGGTTCCCAGATCAGTCCCAAGCCCTAGAAATGGAAAAGCTGACAGAAGTTGCTTGTTGAGTTGATGCGTTTAAATCATTTAGTTGGATTTAAATTTGCAGTCATCTGTTGAGGGAGCAACATCAGAGCCAGTGACTTTAAAAAAAAAAAAAAAAAAAAGAGCAAACTAATCAAGAAACTTGTTTGGTTCTGGAGCCCCTAGAGCTGAAGAAAGATGCTTTATGAAATGAAAAACATAAAGTACACCTCTTCACATCCTCTTCATAACGCAGTGATTCAACAACAGTGTACTTTAGGTCTGATGCTCCTCCAGACCTGCTGCAACACAGGCACATCAGGAAAGTCTTCCTGCCCACATGCAGAACCATCTGTAATTATAGTTCCTGCAACATACAGTTGCCCTTCTGGGATTAATAAAGTATTGCTGAATTTAATGCGATTTTATACCAAGAAACAGTTAAATTGAGAACTGAATGACTTACTCTAAGTTTCTTACTGTAAAATAATGGGGATTCACACACTATACATTATTCTTATAATAACAATAAAATTGTTTTGATATCAAACATCTTTAAAGTTATTATAATAACACCTGTCAGTTTATGAAGTTTGATCCGTTACGAACAAACAAACATCAGTGCCAGCTGACGTCTGTCAGATGTATTCTTAGAATAACAGTAGAGGTAAATTAAACCAGAACTGGTTGGAAAATGTATGTTAAGCTTCATGAATGAATATCTTCCTGTGTTCTTCTCCTCTCTAGGTATTGAAAACCTGCCATGTGAGCTACAGAGGAACTTTACTTTGATGCGGGATCTGGACAGTCGGACTGAAGGTATTAACTCATTTCATGACTTCATCATCCAAAGGCTACGTGGATCAAACATCTACTACACACCGTTTCTGCTTTATTTACTGTTTCTGTATGTGGTGTTGTCTTCTGTGGAATGACATTAATAAGAAAAAAATGATAAGGACATTTATTAGTTCCTCTTTTTTTAAAGTCAGTAGTTTAGACTTTGAGTAGTGTGTGATGAGTGGAGTTTATCCACAGCTGCAATAATCTTGTTTTCTTGTACAGAAAAGAAAGGAGAGATTGACAAACTGGCTGAAGAGTATATAGCGAATGTGAAGAATTTGGCTTCAGAACAGCGAGTGGAACATCTGCAGAAGATTCAAAATGCCTACAGCAAGTGCAAAGAGTTCAGTGATGACAAAGTCCAGCTTGCAATGCAAACGTATGAAATGGTCAGTCTGAAATGCACTCTGATGTTTGGTCCCTTGACAGTCTAGTGTTTTTCTTATCAGTTTTAAGAAGTTGGTTGTTTTTTTTTAATGGTTTTACTTTATTTCCAAAATGCACATGTGAAATACACATTTTTACTGACTTGAGAACTTCAGACAAGTTTTAAATGATATTTTGCAACACTTTTGTGTAACTAAAATGTACAACTAAGAACATTGATACTGTTTGGAAATACGACTCCTGTTTATATTGTTGAGAGAATTTAGTGTGAGAGGTAAGTATAGAAGGTCAACATGAGTCTGTTGTTATTACAAAGCCAGGTAGGAACAAAGGTGCGTGGACTGTCATCTTCCCATGTCTGCTGAGATGGGTAGCTACTACGGCTCAGATTACTCGACTCTTCAAACGACCAGTTATTATTCAAAACATCATACTTTCCTTTGACACGACAGCCCCAAATCTCTGACGATAAGAGGATGTGGAAACACCGGGTGACTGCAGTTTAAATGTTGATGGTAATAATAAAATACAGAAATACCAAACTGCTATCAGTTATGGGGCCAAGAGGTGGTGGGATTATTGAAGTGTTGTGACAAAGTCGATTTAATCAGTGCTACAGATTTTGTGTTGGTGTACCAAAAGCTTTCAGTTAGGAGCTCTTGTGCTACTTGTGACAAATTTGATGTGAATCTCTGTCTTATATATATATATAAAATGATGTATCGCAGGTCGACAAACATATCCGTAGGCTGGATGCTGATCTGGCTCGATTTGAGAATGAGCTAAAGGAGAAGCTGGAATTGAGCGGCTATGAAAGTCCAGAAGGAAGAGGTTTAAAGAGTAAGTGATGTAACTAGACGGCTCACATCATGTGACAATGTGTAACAGATTCAGCGTTAATGTAAATGTTTTCCCCACCAGAGAGTGAATTGCGTGGGCAGAGGGAGAAGCGTGGATCAAGAGGTCGTGGAAGGAAAGGTTCCGATGAAGATTCCCCCAGAAAGAAAAAGATGAAAAACGGGTAAGTTTGGGATAGCGGTTCAGATTAAAGGTTTATTGTACTTTAGATTACCTCTCCTCTTTTACTGTTTCTCGGTTTCTGCATTCTGTATCTCTGTTTCAGTGCTGACCTGAGTGATGCTATCCTGCCTATGCAACCGTCAGACGTGTTGGACATGCCAGTCGATCCCAATGAGCCCACATACTGCCTGTGTCATCAGGTGTCCTATGGAGAGATGATTGGCTGCGACAACCCAGATGTAGGTTTTGTTGCTTTTATAAACCTTTTTTAAACTCAGGTAAGGGTGGCTATTCATTATATTAACATTATTTGTTTTTTACTTTTAGTGTCCCATTGAATGGTTTCACTTTGCTTGTGTTGATCTTGCCACAAAACCAAAAGGAAAATGGTAAGATTTTCTGTCTCCTCAGATTTTATCAACCTATTTGTCTATAATATTAATTTCATTTTTTTGAGCAGAGATTTAATATCTAAACACATTTTTTTTGGTTTGTTTGTTTTTATTCCTTTTTGATCTGACAGGTTTTGCCCAAGATGCACTCAAGACAGGAAGAAAAAATGAGATTTACTGTCAAAAATGCTTTTTAAAAAATGTCTCTACTTTGGTGTTGTTAAATAGTGTGTGTATGTTTATATTTTATAATTTTTCTTCGTGGAAACAGTAACTCATACAGCTCGGTTAAAAGCCCTAATCCCGGATTTGTTGTAAAGCTAGACTTGTGGCATCATTATACCCACCAGACTGGCTTCTCTGTCAGTGTTATTGAATTTTAACACGGCTGTTTCTGTCTTCTAGCTTTAAAACTGTTTTCTTATGTATTATTTGTGTGCTGTGGGTCTGGTCAGAAAGTCCCTCCTTCATAGTAATAAGCTGTACATATAGTTATAACTAAAACTTAAATCACAGCCCGTGGCTTATATACATACTTGAAATTAATTTTATTTAAAAAGAAAAAAAACTTTTGTTTGTTTGTTTTTATTAAAGAAAAATCAGAGCCTGCTGAGAATTTTAAAATTTAAATACTTAAATCCTTACTGAAATGGTGATGGGGAAAAGGAACTTTGTGTCAGTTTTTTTTTTCTACCTCTTTAGGGTTTACATCTGCACTGCATAAATGACTGCATAAGAAGTTTTTTGATTAGCTTAAACCAAACTGGCAAATTAATGTAAACTTGTTCTCTATCAAATTTTAACAAAAGCCTATGACATTTTTGAATGTATTGTGGTACCAATGTTCAGTCAGTGGCTTTTGTCACATGAATAAGGTATTTAAGCACTTTGAATGGAATTGTTCCCCTGACATTTGATACTGCAGGCGAAGCTTTATGACATAGTTTATATTGTTTAAAACTTGGCCATAAAACATCTAGTGTTTCTAGTTTTATAGCTTGTGACATGAGCACCCCCCAATGCATACCTGTATAATCAGAGGGGAAATTTTGGTATTTCATTTCAGATATATACTTTTTTTTTTTTTTTGCTTAACACATTTTATAAACACATTTTTCCAAAGATGTATGTTGTATTGTTTAATTTCTGGTATACACTGATTTGATAGGATTTTAGTTCTTAACATTTGACTGTGAATATCAGTCATTTAGGTGTAAGCCACAATTATGAAATCCAAAGTCTATGTATTTTGTAAAATTCAATATTTTTTAACAAATAAAATTTCACTATTAATAACGTATTATTTCTTTCATTGTAGTTTGAAGTAGAACTTGTGTTTTGAAATGATGGGTCTTTCAAAAACGGTCAGGTTTCTTCATGTCATGTCAAATTTAACTTGTTTATCTTGAGTGGTGCCAGTTCTTGCTACTTTGTGTCCTCAATGAAGTTACTCAGTATCATATGTTTCCAGCATAACTATTCATATCAACATTGAGCTTTGTTGTCGACTTCAGATGTGTCAAACCTTCCTGTTACTTTACTGTCGGTTTGAAGATTACATTCTTGGAGATTGGTTTAAAAAAAAATTAAAATCCATCATCAGACTCATCATCCCAACTGCACTTTTCTTGGTTGGTCTTGGTGAAATCCACCTCCAGGTCATAAATAAAGTTTGGATCATCTCTGCTCTTCCGGTTCCTCTCAAACTCTCTGTCCATTTGGCCCTTCTTCCGAGCCAGTTCTTCATCATCCAGTTTGTTTAGGTCTTCATCAGGGTGCAGGCAGAACGAGGCAAGGCTGTGCTCCAGGGTGAAGCCCTGCATGTGATCTCGCAAGATGAAGTGAAGCTTTTCCAGCTGACTCTGGGACACTCCCTCCAGGTAGTCCCTGTGCCTGGGGTGGTTCTTTAGCCACTCAGAAGCAGATTTGCAGTCTGGAAATTAACGAGGGCATCAAAGAAAGCAAATGTCAGAATCAGAACAACATAGTGAAAACTGTGTTTGACCACATGCTCTTTGCATTTTTGAGCATACTGTCACTTTCAATATCAATGTTGCAGTTCATGTAGCTTCACATAAAGGACACGGCAAGATTTTGAACTTTTTCCGAAGTATAAAGAAATTTGAATGTGTTAATCTTGTAAGTTTTAAGTGCTTCTTAATGGTGTAAGTAAAAATGAAATTACAAGTAAAAAATACACTTGGTCATCATAGTTTGCTACAGCAGGTCATCAAGCTCAGCCAGAGCCAGATGGTCTACCTCCCAACTTCAGAGATAGATAGATGGATTACACTATGTTACACTATTATACACTGTATTACACTATATTAACTTACCAGAATATTGCGAGAAGTTCCGTACAGGTATTATTCTTTTTCTAATCTTATTTGTTTCCGTGTGGACATAAAGCAAAACTATGGACGGGGGCGTGAATTTGACGCCGCAACGCTTTGCCTCATATCTCATTTTCTTTGTACGACGCTACAGATCTGATTTAAAATGACCTTAACTTAAAGTATGGAAAAGTTACTTTAGTACAAATAAACTACCAGAATATATGAAGGCTGAAGGAGTTGGTAAGTAGTTTGATCAACTGAGTTATTAGCTTGACGAGCCTCCGAATCTGCTGCTAGGACGCGTTGCCTAGGTACTTAAGTGTATGTCTTTATTAAAGCCTGTCTATAATTATGAGAAATTTTAAGTCTCATTGTTACACGCGTGATTATATTTATGTTGCAGAACTAATTTGCTAACATTGAATTTCCCGTCTAAAGCTGTTGTTTCTAAATATTCTGGAATTCTATGGTTTTTGAGGTTTACAGTCAGGCACACCGTCGCAGCTTCTACTGGAACTGCAAAGGGTCCTTTATGCTTCTTTTCCGTAAACAGTGGAGGAAGGATTTTTAAGTTCAGGAGTGAAACTGGATTTAAATTTGGTTAGAAACACAGATGAATCTATATTATTGACGCTTTAATGTATTTCGAACTGTTCTCTGTTTTGACCTTCTTATCGACGTTTGATTGTTTGGTTGAAAATGGTAAGATATCTTTTTTTTTTTAAATATTCTGTCTAAAAACACTTGAGTTTAGTTTTGTTTGAGGAGTGACGTTTTCGTCCAGATCCAAATGCTACCTCATAATTGACCAAAACAATAAAACAAATATCATGGAACATTGATATGAGTAGGAAAGAAAGGAGAAAATAGTTTAAGTTTCAAAGTAAGTTCTTAATCCGAAATATGTTGGATTTTTCTTTCTTTTTGCTTTTTATGTATAACACTGTCTTAAAAAAAGATCCAGCTATATATTTATGTGAAACGTTAATTGGACATTAATATGACATAAACCAGTTTACTGTGTCTTTTTGCTTTTTTTAGAAAAATCTTTTTATTTTGATTATTGTAACCTGCACAGATTTGTTTTGTTTTTTTTCTTTCAGGTGAATATCAGGACTACTGTGCTCCTCTGGAGCAGTGGCTTGAATCATCAGTGTCAGTAGAACTCAGCAAAAATGGTTTTCACAGGTATTTGATACTAAACTTTATTAAGAAGGAAAATGTTAATTATCACAAAATATGTAAGTGATTTGTGTGTGTTTTTAGGGAGGTGATAACCATTGTTGAGCTCAAACATGGTACACTCAGGGACATCAGAGTTTTGCTGGTTTACAGATGGTCCAGCGGTGTTTACGTAGACCCATATCAGCTGGCATCCCTGAGCAATCAGAGTGACTGGCAGGTGAAATTGAAAAATGTGGTTTCCTTTCATTTAGATCAATCAGCAAGATAGAATATGTCATAGTATAATAACCAAAGACCATTAAAGTTTCACAGAGCACTGTATTTACATAACTGCTTCTTTGTTTTACCTTTATCTGTAAGATATTACTAGATTCGGCCATCGACTTGGAGGCACCTGCACACAAGACTTCAGGATTTCTTACTTATGTGTATCTCTCCCATAATGGACCAACTCCCAGTCTCCTAAAAGTAACAATTCCTGTACATGGGCGCTATCACAAGCCGTCTTTGGTTGGGGAAATGTTTACATCTGTTCACGTTGAATCTCCTGAGCTCCTGCTGCGGACTGAAAAATGTAAATAGATCACATTTATTTTATAGCCATGTACTTGTACAAATTGTACATATAAAAATTTACACTAACTGTATATGTGAAGATAAGTTTTTGACACATTTCCCTCCAAATCAAATGAAAAGATGAAGATGAGTTCACATGATGATTGTTCTGCATGGGCTGTTCTGTTGGCTCTAATTCTGGAGCTCATGTCATCACTGCTGAGTGGACATGTGACTTCATCTACATCTTATATGATTGAAAAAATAAATTGACTATTAAACGTTCTTTACATTAGTCAGTGGAAATATTTTATTCATTCCAGAATCACTTCTTTCTTCTAGGCAAACAGCTCAATAGATTGGAGCCTCTGACTGTTGTGGATGCTCCGTGCACAGTTGAAAATTCAAGCTCCTGTTCGTGGGTTAAAATCCATCATCGGCGGGAGGTTTGCAAATAATATTTGAAAAATCTTAAGTGAAAAAAAAAAATCAGGTTTTTATGTTACTCAATAGCTTCTTTTACTTTTTCCACAAAAAAAATCTTATATCTTTCAGAAACTTGGCCCTTTGAGTTTCCAGCTTCCAGTTGGAGATGGATCCATGGTGGCTCCCGTGTCCGGGGTAACGCTGTTAGTCACAACAATCTGCTGTGTGGCTCTGATTAAACACATATGGAAACATCGAACCATTTAAGGACCAACAGTCATGATAACATATGTTACCAGCTCAGGGATATAGTTCTGTCTGAAATCAGGATCATGTTGGCATCATATTGTAGACAGAGAAATGTGGCTATATATGCAAAGAAAAAAATACAGTTACCCTAGTTTAACTCTCTTTATGAAGCCAGTGTGACTTTTATTTACTTATTTTTTTTGTCCTGTAATTTTTGTACATGTGTATTTTTCTTTTATAGTTTAGACATAGATGTAAGACTGTAGCCCAGATGACACGGGGAGATGATACTTTTATTTTTGATGATTTTGAGGATACTTAAAGGAGAAAAAAACATTTTTTTATGAGATGACACATTTTTTGGGGTATTAAAGAAATATCCATGGTATACACCACAGAAAAGCTCTTTTTTTTTCACAAGTGTACTATTCAATGCCTTCAAAATGAACAGTACCCAGCCCCTAGCCATGATGGGGTCCACCACATTCCACTGTCAATGTTTTGTAATGGTGTCCAAACATTTATTACAAATGTTAATCCCTATATAACACATTTGTGTCTCCCAAAATGGATCATGAAAAGTTGTGTACAATCAATGATCACTAATCAAGCATCAGTACAGTTATGTATTTCACTCAACCAAAAAAAGGAAGAAAAAAAAAGCAACAACATGGACCAAGATCAACAAAAAAATGAGATATAAATTTAGGAACATGGCAATTTAACTTTGGATTGTAAGCTATAGTTTATTTCATAATAATTAAAGTTCTTAATGTTTGTTAGTTGACAGCATCTTGCTAGTACACCAGCAGCTCATCTCAGTTGTCTCTGCCTCAAAATTTCTCTCCTTTGAATCAAACTAATTTGAATAATCGCTAGACTAAAAGTGAAGACGTGTGTATTCAATGACATTTTTGCAAATTTGGAAAATGACTGTCCTGCAAGGAGTAAATGTCTCGTATGTTTTTGATGGCAAGTTTTTTTTTAAACTAGTGTTACAGAAAGTATTTGTTTTATTTTATTTTATTTCATTTGAGAATATCTCAAACTAATATTATAGGGTATAAATATGGTACAAAGTAGTAATAGTGGTGTTGATCTGTTATGTTTTATCTCTAAACACATCAGTGATGTAATGAACACTGCTGACAAAATTACCACACTGGTGTCTGAAAGTTCATTCAGGTGATGAATTCAGTACATAGCTCTCTACGCTCAAGTCCCTGCATAGTGCTTTGGACCATGGACCAGTGAACTATACCGTGTATAGTGACTAGGATGGTTTTGGACAGCTCACATCGTCACTGTTCTGTGTTAATCCAGTCCCTCTTCTCCTAGTGCCTGTCCTGAAATCAGTTTTACATTACAGATTTGCACTACCTACTTCAAAAATACAGCAGGATGTGAAGTTCAATGACAATGCATATGAGGGCGGTACATACTTCTACTTAGGTCGAGGTCTGTGATGTACCAGTACCCTGTAAATCTGAGCAGTTCATATTTACCCGGCACTGTTATATCACAGACCAAATATTTTCTGACGTCAGTGATTCAAAACAAAGTAAAAGGTTGTGTTATGTTGATTTTTTTTATACTATCAAGCCCAGATTTTTGTTATATGTCCGCTTTAAGAAAATGTATCCGTCAAGTAGACTTCAGAAGAAATATTTTGAATAAATAAGACTTGTAAAACCAATGATTTCTGTCACTGCAGTAAAGTGAATAAACTACATGTCATTGTATAATCATCCCAATTTATTTGAAGTTTTAAAATGCTGTGGTACAGCTGAAATGTAACTTATTCACATAATGTGTCATATTGAATGAAATATAAACGAGTTTTCACTTGCGGCGACTTCTAGTTTCCATTCCTTTGGTTTCTGGTTTTTGATTTTTGTAGTATATTCGCTCATTAAGATCGTGTGAGTGTTCCCCTGTGGATAAAGTTTTTTGAACTGTGGTCGCTGTTTGTCTTTTCAGCTCCATTCATTAGAAACATTTATTGAAGAGGCCAGGGCTGGGTCGCTAGTTCCGCTTCCCTTTCGCCATAGCGGAATCATCCAGGGGCCGTAAAGTTGCACTGTAAATAGCCGGAGTCACGTTTTCACGAAGTCGTTTGTTTACGGTGTGTACTATTAAGGTCCCGATGTTACGGTGGAGGTGCTTTTAGCGGGTTTATAAACGTTTTCCAAACGGCGGAGGATCGTCTGGGAGTCGAGCGGAGGTGCCGTGGAAACTCCGGTGAGCTCCGCCGCTTGTCCGTCGTCTCTGTTAGCCAAAAAGTCCTCCACTTTTGACCGGTTTGCTCTTCCTCTTCGCAGCCTGTGTGGTGATATTTATTGGGGAGACTCTCGGGGCTGGCTGTCAAATACTTGTACGCGTTAACTTAAAGACAAACTGTTTGCAGAAACGCTAAGTTAGCATGCTAACGGTAACTTCTCGCTAGCACTTGTTAGTTAAAGCGGCTAGCGTTAGCCTGCTAGCCGCCCCTCATCTTACTTATTTGAAGGGCATTTTCAACACAGATAACTGTGTCATTTTACTGTATTGTTAATTAAGTGTCAGTGTTATTTCACGTAAAATCCTACCTGCACCTCAGCCTCAGTTTACAAACGTGCTTGGGGTGGACAAACATCGTTTTATTCTTATGATGGCTTCTCTTTTCGCGTTTAAATGTAACGTCTTGGGTCTATCAATACATTGATGTGTGGTCTACATTGTTTATTTTAAGCAGTTATTACCTCCTGGGTTTTGGCTGAATGATAGTAAGGTACGACGAGACAGAGGGCAGGTACTAAAGTGTCACAGTATTTTTGTTTTCTGTGTTTTTCATTGTTAGGCTGCTGATTTTTCTCAAAGACTAAAATTTCACAAATACCCACTCTTAGATGCTTAAGTTCTTCTTTAGGCTTGTATGACACTATTTCTTCACAGGAAGTAACTTCTGGTTACTTTTCACCGCTCCCTGTTTCATTTATGAATAATTTGCTTTTGTTGCCTAGTCTTACAGTAGTTTAACTTTTCCCTAGGTACCACATCTTTCCCATGTATCCTCACGGACGCAAGTGCTGCCTCTGTCTTATTGTTCACCACCATCTCCTTCCTTATACACTATGTTTAGGCCCAAGGATCACAACAACCTTTCAGCAATGTGTGACAACGGAGACCCTGAAGATAAACCCCCCGCCCCTCCGGTCAGGACAGGCAGCACCATTTTCAGCACAGGCGCAGGCAAAGACTCACTCTCGGCCAACCACAGCTCCAAACCGCTGCCCTCTGTGCCTGAGGAGAGGAAACCTCGCAATAAGATCATCTCAATCTTCTCTGGTGCTGAAAAAAGTGAGGCAAAATAGCTGAATTGATAAATGCATTGAACAGTTTCTTTCTAAAGAAAGAATATCTGGTGTGTGTCATCAGTATTGCGAAAATTGGTTTTAATAAAGGTTTGGTTACTTTCAGGTGGAAGGAGGAAAGATCGAGATAAAGAGCGACCTGAAATCTCACCGCCATCAGATTTTGAACACACCATACATGTTGGATTTGATGCTGTAACAGGGGAGTTTACTGTGAGTTTTCACAATTTAGGCAGTTTTGTTTTTTGGCCTTCAGAAATATTTTTTTTTCTTCTTCTTCTTCCTTGAAGAACCACCTTAAACATAGCATTTACTTTGCATGTCAGCTTGTCCCGTTTGACACATGTTGCTGTTTTTCTCATGCAGGGTATGCCAGAGCAATGGGCTCGACTACTCCAGACCTCAAATATCACTAAGTCAGAGCAGAAGAAAAACCCACAGGCTGTGCTTGATGTTCTTAAGTTCTATGACTCTACAGGCAACGGTCGACAGAAGTACCTCAGCTTCTCTTCATCTGGTGAGATGGAAGTTTAAATTGTACATTTAAATGTTTGTTTACTTGCCTTGATTTATAAAGACGCTACACAGTGAAAGAGCATGTTAGTCTTGAAAGAAGTGTAATATGTGACTGTTGAAGCATTTCTTATTTTCAATTTGCAGAGAAAGACGCATTCACTCCAGGACCTCAGTCTGTAAGTAACTGAAGAACTTAAAAAAGTGACACACAGTTTTGCATTGTTTTATCTTATAAATTTCAACAAAACTTCCTCTTGCTTTGAATTAGCCTGTTAAAAAAGGCGCCGAACCCTCATCTCCAAACATAAAAGACATTGACGATGAGGATGATGATGAAACTCCACCTCCTGTTGTGGCACCAAGACCAGAACACACAAAGAGTGTAAGATGTCTTCCGTAATTTGATTTCAAAGAATGTCAGTTAACAGCTGTGTTTTTGCTAAAATTATTTAATTTAGCTTTCTAAGACATAACGATCTGACCCATTTCTGTATCTTTGCTATAATGCACAGGTCTACACTCGCTCGGTTATTGACCCCATCCCAGCTCCAAGCACGTGTCCAGATGGAGATTCTGCCTCCAAGGCAGCCGATAGACAGAAAAAGAAGGGCAAGATGACGGATGAGGAGATCATGGACAAACTGAGTAAGTTACTGTAGCAACTCATAGTTGCAAAAATGGGGTAGTTTAATTGTTTTTGCTTCTGTTTTACATCATTTATTGCATATAATTGTTGTTTGGTTTACAGGAACTATAGTCAGCATTGGGGATCCCAAGAAGAAATACACGAGATATGAAAAAATTGGCCAGGGGTAAGTGTGGATCTACTATTTAAGCAAGTGCATGTTCAGACAACATGTTATCAGTTACAGTAATTATAGACCTGTTTCATTGGAGACTTTTCAGTATATCAAAGTAGGGAGAGCGCAGGTAAAACAAATTACTGTAACACTTGAGCAGTCATAATTAATGTCATCAGGAGTACCTTTGCATTTGTCTGTAATTAAAGTTAAAAAAGAGAGAGAGAGAGAGAAAAGCCATATGATCATGTTAATGTCACAATAATAGACCAGCAAACCATTATGTTATTTTTCTAACAGGTGTAGATTAAGAGGGGGGAAACATATCCTTTCTCAAATAAAACAACCACCACATCTGCGTTGAATTGTTAATTTTAAAAACAGATAGAGGCCTCGGCATAACAGTCGTATGGAGCTTTCAGCTGTGGTTTCAGTGTTACTAAATCATTGATCCAGTAAAATCTGGAACTATCAATTTGGTAGAATCTGCAACAAGGATTGAAGAATTTGTGAACATTTTTATAAGGTATCTCAGAAAATACTTTTTATTTACAAAATTAAAGAATGATTTTTAAAGGGGCACTTGATTTTCTTTCACAGGGTAAATTGTTAGCGTTTATTACTGGCATAAAATTAGTTGTCAGATGTAATCGTGTGGTGGAGTGACAACCTGTCCAGGGTGTATCATATCTTTTTATCAGATGAAAACTTGAATAGGCTCCAGCCACCCGTGATCCTGAACTGGATGAAACTAATTGTTAAGATGTATTCCCCTGACCTTTTACTCTATAACTTTGTGAGTACAAAGCTAAGCTTTGTAAGTGAGTGTGAGTCTTAACACCGCCAGGAGACCACCCCACCAGGCTGTCTCTCACTATCACTGTCACAGACCTGTTTACAGCCATCCTTGTGCTCCTTGCATGTTCCCACATCACCAATTCATACTTCTCATTTTACCTTACCTTTCTGTTGCTGACTTTTAAGGCGGACCAGCTGCAGGGCAGAATCGTAATCTCTTACATCTTCATGCAACTCACATAGTGTACTATGTGAGTTGCAGTTGCAGGGTGAAATGAAGGTTACAGAGTTTGTAAACAAGGGCCCAGTGATACACTTGCATTGGCTGAGTTAATATCTTTCAAGTATATGCACAGTACAATGTCAGTGATTTAAAGACGAAAGTAAAAGATGTATGCATTTGTGTTGTGTTTCTACATCATGTGAAAATGAGTATTTACAGATGAATTCAAGTGGATCATTTTTCATTTACTTGTCAAAGTATATTGATCATCTCTTTTTTTTTTTTTTTTTTTGTGCAGGGCATCAGGAACAGTATTCACAGCCATTGATGTTGCCACGGGACAAGAGGTAATGGATTAAGAAGTAACAGAACTTTAAAAAGGCAAACCTGACTATTTTGCTGTCTTGAGCTAATTGTGAAATACTAGTAATCATTAACGACTACTATAACAGTTACAGTCTTAAAGACGTTTTCACAAGTTGACTCATTACTGACAAATATCTATTTCAAGTTGGATATCAACCTCCTATTAGTCACAGAATAAATGAGGGTGTAGATGCAAAGTCAATAATAGCATTGTATGTAATCCTTAATAAATCAATCTTGGTTATAAATTAGTATAGATCTTTTTTTTAATGTTTCATAAATTGGTGGCATTTTTTTCCCCCCATAAAAATGTATAATGCCTACATCTAAGTACTGAGGCTCTGGTATTTCACACCGACAGGTCGCCATTAAACAAATCAATCTACAAAAACAGCCGAAAAAGGAGCTCATCATCAATGAGATTCTAGTCATGAAGGAGTTGAAGAACCCCAACATTGTTAACTTTTTAGACAGGTAAGCTTAAAATTGAACTTTCAGCCTAACAGCTGTGTAAATATGCTGGAATAGAGGATGTAGTGATAATCGTACCACAGTCTAAAAAACAAAAAATAACAGTCACCACAAATGCATTGATTAATTGTCATGTAGATTACAATGCTTTTTATCTGCATGCATTTGTCAGTTTCCTGATGGGGGATGAGCTATTTGTGGTGATGGAGTACCTGGCTGGTGGCTCGCTGACAGATGTCGTCACAGAGACTTGTATGGACGAAGCCCAGATAGCTGCTGTCTGCCGAGAGGTACTCAACTTTTTTTTTTTTTCTTTTTTTTTTTTTTTAAAGCAACATTCGTATACACTATAACAAATCCCATGTAAGCTCCAGTTTATGTGAAAGGTAGAACAAAACCTGTCTTCTCAACCACTTTTCCTTGTTTCTCCTTCTTGTCTTCATGCCTGCAGTGTTTACAAGCATTGGATTTCTTGCATGCAAATCAGGTCATCCACAGAGACATCAAAAGTGACAATGTGTTGCTGGGGATGGATGGCTCTGTGAAGCTCAGTGAGTACTGCACTGCTGCTCTCAGCTGCCAGCAGTAACTTGGTAAAGGTTTGGGTTGTTGAATGCTTTCATTATAACTATACTTTTTTTTTTTTTTTTTCCTGCAGCCGACTTTGGCTTCTGTGCCCAGATCACTCCTGAGCAGAGCAAACGTAGCACCATGGTAGGCACGCCCTACTGGATGGCTCCTGAGGTGGTGACCAGAAAGGCATATGGGCCTAAAGTTGACATTTGGTCACTGGGTATTATGGCGATTGAGATGGTTGAAGGAGAGCCTCCATATCTGAATGAAAACCCACTACGAGTGAGTACAAAGAGTTGTTTAACATTTACCTGTAAGATAATTTTAATATGGAGCAGCATGGATTATCTACTGTAGGATCTGTGAACTGTTTAACCTGTAATAGACTGCACATCTAAAAAATACATGCATAAATATAAAAAACTGCGTGAAAATGTGAGACACTTTGCGCCAGTATTGGTCGAGTCACCATCTTTGAGTCCGATTCCAGTCTCACGTACCCAGTGTTCAAGTCTGAGTCAAGTCCAAGTCATTAAAGAAAAGTCTGAGTTGAGTCCAGTGCTGTCAGCTTTTTAAACAAGTGCACAGTTTTTAAGCCACCTTTTAAGCATCTCTAAGTATACCTGTTCTTTTACAATGAACTGCAGTTTTCCTCGTCCCCTCAATAAAATTAGCATTAATTTACAAATGAACAGTTTAACTTAACGCCCAACTGCACCTCTTGATGGTGGCTTCTGCCACCAACAAACTGCCTTTGCTGACATTGCAGAGTTGGATTTATTTTAACATTAACATGCTGCAGCTGTGCATGGTAGCAGCAGGGTAGCCCCCTGTGAAAGATGACAAAAGTGGGTTTTAGCTCTCACTCATGGGTCACCAAGCTCAACCACTCTGCCTCTGCTATAAACTGAGCAAAACTATTACCATTTCACTTCTGTGGTTGAACTCTTACTAGGTGAAGACTAAACTTGTCCCCATCATTTTCTTGATTAGCTATTTTTGCTGATGGGAGATTTAGCAGTGAGGTTTTTACCAGTACATGGGAAATCAGTAAAAGCAATCCTGTAATCCTTCTGTTAATCCACAAGTCTGAGTCCAAGTCAACAGTGATCGAGTGTGAGTCAAGTGCTTGAAATTAGGTCTTGACTCTTATGTCCTGGACTCATGTCTTTGATGAAACTATGTAGGTTGATTGAAATATCTTTGTTTTGTGACTATGTGTTGGCTTTGTGAAAACAGCTTAAGAAAATTGCAGTTTAATTTGTGATATGCCCAACTAAACATTTTTCACTTCACCACTTTGATTTTATTCATTTGCTGTAAATGTGTAGTTTCCTAAAGCTACATATCACACATTTTGCCCATGTCTCTTTTCCTATTTTAAGGCATTATACCTGATTGCAACAAATGGGACACCTGAGCTTCAGAACCCAGAGAAGCTGTCTCCAGTTTTTAGAGATTTCTTGAACCGCTGTCTGGAAATGGATGTAGAGAAAAGAGGAGGAGGCAAAGAGCTCCTACAGGTTAAACCTTCACCTCGTTCTTTTCTTTTTCAAATGAATTCTGTTTTTGTTTGAAATGAAATCTGATCATTTGTCTATTTGCTCTCATTCTCATGCCATTGTTGATGTTTGTCTTGTTATTCAGCATCCGTTCCTGAAGCTGGCAAAGCCGCTCTCCAGTCTCACACCCCTCATCCTGGCAGCCAAGGAGGCCATGAAGGGCAATCGCTAGCTGATGAAACCAGCCACCCTGCCTTCCCATGCTGTGCACAGACAAGTGCCAACCATTTACATTTCGTGCCAGACAATAGGCTGAGAGTGACTTGCCTCTCTTGATGCATCAGCCTAATAAGCCCTCACAAACCTCACTGTGAAGAAGACCAAAAATCGAGAGCACAACCCCACCGCTGTCCATATGAACTCTACTTTCTGTCACATGTCAAAAGACAAGTCAAACTAAAGTGCTTAGATTCAGAGTCAGGCATAGTTAATTTTGTACATCAAATCACTTGGTGACACGTTAGGGGCTAGGCTTGTATTTAACTTGGAATGAAGAAGATGCCTAGCTCTGTTTAGTTTGTTTTTTGTTTGTTTGTTTGTTTTTTTTAAATCAACTGCCTTAAACAAATGCAAGATGATGCCTAATGTATTGTTGATTATGTCAGTGTCTCTCTTCCCAGGATTTTTACTACATTTGTAATTGACCATTTCAACTCGTCAGTGTCTTAGTTATTTTGATACTTGAATTTCATGTTTGTCCCCCTCTTGGTATATAATGTGTTTCATTCAATGAGCATGTTATTTCCACATTGACTCATGTTTAGGGACATATTTTCTCTTTCAGATTTTTATAGGAAACATTTCAGTGCATTAATCATCATGAAAGTGTTGCGATTGTCTTGTTTTATAACTGTCAAACCTGACAGATCTACTGTACAACTTCTTCCCCTGTGACATTAGTATCCTGATACCAGAGGCGCACCTTACAGGCAATTAAAATATTAGATTGACAGGGTTTATATTTTCTTCTCTGTTGTTATTAAAAGGAGTATTGTATGTCAAGCTCTGCCCTTTGTATTCTTCAAGAAAGCTTTCCCATGTATATATTGTGAATTAGTTTAAAGGGGAAAAAAAAGATTAACAGATCAAGCAACTTGGGTGCAGAAGGTTGACAAGTGTTTACCATTTTTTTCCTCTGGGCAACTAACAGTTTTGTTGTCTACACGTTCAAATAAATGTAACTGATTTTGCTTTTATGATTTACTTGTGAAGGTGATTAGTGTGCACCGGGATCACGTTTCATTTCTGAAGCAGTACAAAGAAAAATAGGGTTAAAGAAAACAGTATTTATAAATTCTTTGTTTAGGTACATAGGAGCGCGCCTTTATTCTGAAGGATCGTACCGGAAGGACATCTGTGTTTCAGGTTCGGAGCTCGATCCGAGTCTGCTTAAAGCTGCTGGTACAATTTGAGGCACCTGATGTTTTCTTTATCCTCTGAGTGAGATGGCGGCTAACTTTAAAGACAAAGACGCTTATCAACGGTTGAACTACCTTTACCAGGTTGGAAGTGAATTGAAACCCGTTCGTCGTCAGCAGTCACATGGCTAACACACTAGTTGCCTTGCTAAGTTGGTAGCATCATTAACGTGTTCACTTTTCTTACAGGCGGCACATTGTGTTTTATCACAAAATCCAAACAACGTAGAGCTGGCTCGTTTTTACTGCTTCACACAGAAGACTATTGCAAGACGTTTGGTTCTCAGACAGTAAGTAAAGTACAGTGTACAGAAGAAGGCGTGATGTCGCTCCTAAAGTTTTATTTTGAAGGGAAAAATTGAGCTAGCTATTACACCACCATCAGTATGATCCCGAGGTTTCATTTGTTTTGTTTTTTTTTTATCTTACAATCTGCGTTTGTGTGTATGTGTCTCGCTATAGATGGATAGATATAGACACACATACGATTTGGATAAAGTGGATTCACTTCATTGGAGGTTGTTAAAATTATTAATTTCATTTTAACAGTCTTAACCCTTTAACTGCCTGCTCAACCATATGGTTGAGGTGATTTTGGGTCGCTATATCTCAATGAGAGGAGCAGGGCAGTTAAAGGGTTAACGATGCTGAACGGAGCTTCTGACTCAGCAGAAGTTAAAAATGATCATTCCACTACTTTCCATCACACTGAAGCCACCTGAGACCAGATCCTGAAGGAAAACCTCAGTACTTAATTCAATCTCGCTGGGATGGAATTTTTAAAAAATGTGAGAGAGACAGAGATGTCTTTGCATTGCCACAATAGATAACAATAAAAGGTTTCACATGGCAATCGTGTTTTATCATCTTCACTAACTATCTTGCTTTAAAAAAAAAAAAGGAAGACTTGACTGTTCATAAAAGAAGGTTAAATTTGATCTGATCTAAAGTGATGTAACTGCTAAAACATAAGAAAATGTACCTTTAAAATTGGAGTGAAGGTTTCACACATTAATAGATTTTATTATAGAGTCTTTACTATTTAAGCGTTAAAGTAATTCAGGTTTGAGCAGTCCAAGTATGGTGGTCTTAGATTGGGACCTGATCTAAGGTGGCCTCCATGCGATAAAAAGTGGTGAAATGGTCTTTTTAGCTTCTACCAAATCAGAAACTAGAAACTGGAGGCAAACTCCAGAGATGGTTGGCAGTGAGAATATATGTTAAATCAAAATGTGCATAATTATTAGAGAACTTTGTTGGGATAAGGTCCAAAATAGAGGTTCAGCTTATTCTTAAAAGTAAAGAAATTATAAAATACTTTCTTGAAGTGGTTAAACTATTAAGGTGAGATAAACCAGACAAGAAACTGTTGTATATAAATAACAGCAACTTTTAGAGACTTCAAAAATGTAACCATAAAGCTTCCAAAGACCCATTATCCACAGGTAGAAAATTATGTTGAAAACAGTTTAAAGTAATTAAAGATATGCTGGAGTAAAGACGTAAGCATGATCACCACTGAATATGATTCACATGCTCCACAACTGGAGGAGGAAGTACCAAAAATGTGTTTCTTTAGAGCTTTATGGATGGATTGATACTGGATGGAGCAGATGGATGTGCCTGTGGTGGAAAAATAACAGAACCGTTACCACTTCACGTCAGAGTGGTACCGGTTACCTGATTAATTAGATCTGAACCGTAAATGAATATTTTAATATTATTATTGGTAAATAACAAACGCTAAGCATGGCTGCATGCATCCCTAATGTATTTGACCCAAAACTGGTTAACACAGTCATATGCTCGCATACAAGAACAAAGCAGGGGTTTGAGCAGCCAGAGGTTCAAGCTGTTGCATGCTTTGTTTTTAAGTCTTGTTATCTACTTGTGTTTCAAAGTTGAGGCATCCATCAGCCCAGACACAATGTTTTAGGCCTGATGTGGTATTATTTGCAGGGCATACAAGTGTTTCTTTCCTTGATTTAAAAAAAAACCCTGACAAACCCAGGTGCAGTAAAATGATTTTAGCAGACAATTTCTTTGCTTTGTAAGGCTTTTATCAATGCCACCTGATTAAGAATGAACCAGTTGGGCCCTCCTGTTTTATGGATAGTGTAAATCATCTACTTCCCAAAATACGAAACTGAATGAGAGTATTTGTTAAACAGTTGCATTTATCTGCAGTACTATTCTAATTTTAACTGTGCACCCAGACTCAGAGCTGATGGCCACAGACTGACCAGAGAAGCCTATATAGAGACAGACTAACATGTTTATTTCATTTAACCCAGAGACCCATCCGTAAAGAGAACACTGTGCAAGAAGTGTTGCTCGTTGCTCATTCCAGGTGTAACCGCCACGACAAGACAACGCAGTAAGTTACTGACTCAGACTCCCAACTACTGAATGTAACCTGCTGTTTAAGAGACCCTTTGAGTCATTCAGTTGACCTTTTTACGAGTTTCAGAACTAGATAGTAATAGCTTCCTCTTGACTTGCTCTCATCAGGAAAAAACCGCAAGACTCGCTTCACGGTGCTGAGGTGTCTCAGCTGTGGCCAGAGAAAGACCTTACTGAATAACCCAGATTACTGTTTATGGGCAGAGCGACCAGAGGCGCAGCTGGAGCAGCAGAAGCAACCAGGTGGGTTTGTGAACTTCAAAAGAAGAGCGTCTTCGTGAAGGAAATGTTACCCCTCAATTGTAGGAAAAACAGGAATGGCAAGAACCTGGTACTGACTGTTTTCTGTCATTCCCACAGATCCAGGCATGTCTGGAAAAAAACAGCCAAAAGACACAAAGCCTGATGTGTCACAGCCTTCTCAACCTGAAGCTGCTCAGAGTTCTGCCAGCACATAGCAGCAACGGGTCCTCTCTCCTAATGAAGAGTTATTTATTTTTAATTTTTGTGCAACCTGTGTTGTGATAAATTTTCTTTTGTGTTATGGACTCTCATAGATTTTTATCTGTACACTACAACTTTGTTCTTTACTCTCAGGTATATTTTTTTTTTCTCAAACATTCAGTATGTTCCATATATCCATAAAATGAGGAAGTTTTGATATGACATAAATGGAAATTTGGATCCTATTAGCTTTATTGATTTTAGTGAGTGCATGTGTAGAGTTTACACTGAAGACGATGCAAAATAAAAATGTCTTTATTGAAAATGGGACAAAAATAGAACAATTAAGTAGTTGTTTTTTTTTGTATTCTCTTCCAGGCTTCTTTAGTTAAAATAACCATCTCTTAACCATTGGTCATTTCTCTTTTTTTTCACAAAAAAGGCAACATTTTACATTTTCTTCTTTTCTCCTTTGTCTCCCTTTGGCACTCTGAACCGTGTCTTCTGGATATACAGAAGGTTTTTGGCAAAAATCCTGGGAATATGGCCCATGTACAGGAGCAGAGCCAGAGTCATGCCTAGAAAACAATATTTCACTGTGAGCACTTCAACAACCGACAGCACACATGCACACAGGCTCCATTTAATGTCATTTACCCGTGAGAGAGCTCAGCCAGTAGGCCACGGCGTACTCCACGAAGGTAAATCCAGGACAGTGGAAGGTGAGTCCGTATGCCAAAAATGGATTCATGTAGGCTGAGGTGTATCCTCTGGCTGGAAAACAGATTGGGTGTGGAAGGTTTATATTTTCTTTTTATAACTAAAAACTACTTGAGGAGCATGAGACCAAAATAAGTGGCAATATTAAGCACAAAGAGTAAAAAGTGTCATTTTGTTTATGGGGAAAAAAAGAATGACATTCTGAAAAATAAGAAGGCAGAAGATGAAATGCAATGAAGTGTTTCTTTTAATGTCATGTCAGAGGAGTTCACCTGAGACTTACCAGTGTGAGACAAGAAAGTGAAGAGGACAGCGATCAGGGGAACTCGGATCAGAGCTGATCGCTGTCGCAGGTTCAAGTAGATGAGATGAAAAATGAGAGCACAGGCAAACTCGGTAAAGAATCCCTGAAGCACGGGGACCATGAGGGATGTGCTGCATTCGCTGGTCATCAGGTTTTTGATCATGTGCATGTCTGTCAGCTCCAGCCTCCAGTAGTACAAAGCTGCAAGAAGGCCCGTGTGAGCCCCAGCAAACTGGGCTGCGGTTGCAAGCAGCGTGGTCAAGGCGTTGGCTTCAAGCTGCAGGAACTTCTGCACAGCCAGGCTGGGATTCCCTGATGCTCCACCACAAATCACCCCATGAGTTAGCAACACCACAAACAGCATCGTTGCAGTCACGTCAGGCCCCAGGCCCCCAGCCCACTCGCCCACCTCCACTATGGTCTGCACCTCCAGCCGACATGCCACAAGCATGAAAGAGGAGGCAAATTCAGAAAGGAAGCTAAACCGTGGTCGTTTTCTGAGGAGCACTCGAACCGAGGCGGCAAAAATCACAACAGCCAGGAAGTATCCGAGAGATGCATTCAGTCCAGACATGGCTCAGATCAGGTTCCTGCACTGTTTCCTGTTCAAATCATGAAATTGGTGAGGGGGGTCCCACCAACTGTGCTTACTGTTTGACAACGTGGCACATGCACAGACACATTTCTTATCAGAGACACGTCAGGTTTTATCCCACAGCCACCTGCCAAAATACACATGGGCCTGTGCATAGTCATGCTGGGAGCTGGCCTTCTCTCGGTGGTGATTTGTAATTGTATAAAACTTTTAGTTAAAGGATTCCTTTCTTATTATATATTAAAAAAATTAAAATTCCAACCCTATTTCCAAATTTAAAGACTGAGTAAAGGTAACATAAAATGTTTTTAAAAAAGGGAAAATTATGTTTAAATGGGAAACAATCTCTGGCAAATACTGAAAGAAGAGAAAAGCTGAAGGAAGAGAAAAAATATACAGAATTAAATGTTTGTTGAGGAGTTAGAAAAAATGTATACAAGCTATATATTTAGACTTTTTCATTTAATTACATTATTTAAACTGAAACGTATCTTTACTCGTATTTGATTTATTTTGGCAATTTCACTTTAACTCTTAAATCATTTTGTTTTTCACTATGACATAAGCACAGAAATTAAATTACATTATGAGTACAACGAGTCAGCTTGTGAGGTGTTGTAAACTCACAAACCAACATGATAGAAGCATGATCACATTTCGCCATCTCTATCGCTGCCCCTCTTCAAGTCATGCTGTATTTTCCTTAACTCAGAGGAACTCACTTATAGGCTCGTAAATCTAAACCACTATGAACAAAGCTGTATAAACAAGGCTCAAAAAAGAACTGTTGTATGCTATGTTTGTGGTATAATAATAGATCAGGATGTTGTGGCAACTTTGGAACAGGGTGTGTGGATAGCCTTTTCAATGATTACCAAGAGAATTTTTAATTCTTTACTTCTTACAAAAAGCAGAGTTTAGTAGTCTCTGCTACTTGCTCAGCCAGTTAGTGATTTACTCCTTTAGCATGTACATCATCAGTCACTTTGTCAGGTAGACCTTGATGGTACTGGGTTGGAGCCCCTTCTGCCCTCAGAACTGCCTTATTTCTCTGTGACTTAGATTTAACAAGATGGTGGAAATGTTCCTCTGACATTTTGGTCCATATTGACATGGTAGCACCAGCAGTGGCTGCAGAGTTGTCAGTTGCACAGCCATCATGTGAATCTTCCCTTCCACCACATCCCACTTGGTTAAAGATCTGGTAGCTGTGGAGACCAGTGAAGTATAGTGTACGGTAAAGGAAGCGGTAGCCAAGTGGGAATGTAAATGTACATATCTCTCCAAAAATAACAGACTAGAAGATAAGTTGCGAAATCAAAAACAAATTGATATATCAGAGCTTCTTTTTTCTCTTTTTAAATTTCCTGTCCCATGACTCATCAGGTTTATTTGGAATTGACGTGTTGAATAAAAGATGGACAGAAACAGCGTGTTACTCCCTCCTACTTTGTAATTGGATCAAAAAAGATCACGTGTCTAGTCTGAACTAGGAAGTGCTGTGACAGTCTCTCTAGCACACGTTCACCGATGATAATAAGTGGAGATTTATGATGGAGATGAAGTTACAGAAAACTGCTTGTTAAATTAAATAAAAAGTTCCCTGGTAGGTTTTCAGTTCAGTCTTGAATTGAGACAAATTAAGTTTTGCATTTGACCACTTACATTTGTGAATACAAAACTTTCCAAATAAAACCATAAAGTTTTAAATAAAAGAATGAGTTTTGGTCAAGTCTTTTTTAATATAAAAAAGATAACATCCTTATATCCTAACTTCATTTTGATACCAAAGTGTGGCTGAAATAAGTATTCAATTTCAGTCCCAAAAAAAATTAACATTAAAGCAGTCATTAAAAAAAGATGTGAAATTGTTTCTCTAAGTAAGCAACTAGAATCCCAGTTTTTTGTTGTTGTTGTTGCTGAACGTGGGGGCCTAAAATAATCAAAAACATGAAAAAAAAGAGTATATAGCACGAATACAAATAAATTGCCAGACAAGAACATTAACAATAAATAAAACAATATCAATAGTAATAAATCACCAATTAGTCACATTCTGTTTATTCAAGTAAGTTCAAGCTCCCAAA
The DNA here is from genome assembly GCA_028564865.1 of Zenarchopterus dispar. NCBI lineage: Eukaryota > Metazoa > Chordata > Actinopteri > Beloniformes > Zenarchopteridae > Zenarchopterus > Zenarchopterus dispar. The sequence continues at coordinate 1,392,095 of JAOWBL010000019.1, forward strand.
AGCTTGAGATTTTTTTTTTTTTAAATAGAAACAAAATATATCTTAATCTCACAAATGAAGGCTGGTGTAAAAGGTTAACTGTTAGTATATTTACATTTATGAACATAACATTTAGCTAAGATAAATATTAAATTAATTATATAATATCTGCTGTATTCTTTATGTTAATAAAAGCCGAAAACAACATTCTTGAAAGAAAAGGAAATTTCAGGGAGAAGATTAAGAAACAAACGACTTGAACGTGATGTGACGTCGACTAGAGGCGGAAGTTGTGAAACGTCCTAGTGCTGCGTGTGCGTAGCGAGCGAGCTCGCGGCCGTGTGCACGTGTGTCTGTGGGAGAGCCCGCGAGCCCTGAAGCGATGGCGGGGGGAGAGCCGAGGCTCGGAGAGGAATGAGAAGTCGTCGGGGATGGCGGAGAAATCTTCGGCGCTCTTCGTGAAGCTGTTTGCTGCCGGGTTTTACGGTCTGAGCTCGTTCCTGATCGTGGTGGTGAACAAAAGTGTCCTGACGAACTACAGGTAAACGTTTCTTTGGTAACGGTCGAGCTGCCATGTTGGCTAACGGCGCGACTGGAAGATGTGCGGAGCTCATTAGCTTTAACTTTTGCCACTCGAGGCGGTGGATACAGAGAAGGGGGCATAATGCTTCGCCTTCTGTGCGATTTGACGAAGTGGTTTTCTAGTGTCGATTTGGCCAAATGCTGTGACGTTCACTGAAGGCTCAACTCTGCTGTTTCAGGTTCCCCTCATCAGTATGTGTCGGAATAGGACAAGTAAGTTGAACGTTTTCCTACTTTGGTCTCACGTCAGTGCTCGAGAGCAGACAGAGATGCATTCAGGTCCGTGTGTTACAGATGCTGGCCACGGTGATTGTGCTGTGGGTGGGCAAGGCTGCGAGGGTGATCACCTTCCCAGATTATGACCAGAGCATACCTCACAAGGTGAGACACCAGAGCATGTCAAGTTTACAGACTTATCCTGAATTAAACAAATGGCATTTATGCCTTAGGTTTGGTTTTAAAGAGTGTTGCATGTTAGGCTTGTGACATCTTGATTGCTCCATCTCTAAAATGGTTTATTTAACCTCCCAAGATAAGATGCAATTTTTTTCTTGTTGCTTTGGGCCCTCATTAAGAAATAAAATATTATGATGTAGGCAACAAAATGCGTGATGTCTGTATATGTGTACGCCAGCTCTTAGGAGGTTAATGACTGTTAAGATTACATTTGTACTTGTTTCCTAGACTTTTCCTCTACCTCTCCTTTATGTGGGAAATCAAATCACTGGTCTGTTTGGCACCAAAAGACTAAAGTAAGCGCTCATATCTGCTATAACTATAACTAGACCAAATCTTAATTAAAATTAATCATAACTGGATCGGCCGTTTTTCTCTTCCACCAGTCTGCCGATGTTTACTGTCCTCAGGAGGTTTTCCATCTTATTCACAATGCTGGCTGAGGGATACCTGCTTAAGTAAGATTACACGTAATAGATAACCCACTTTTCTCAGTCCCTCACCTGTTCTTCTTTCCAGTGTGACACAAAACACTATTTCAAAAATAAAGTTGGCCATTAACAACAGCTCAAAGCAGACAGATTAAATTTCGTTATCTTTGACCTTCGGCAGGAAGAAATTCTCCAGGCCTGTCCAGCTGACGGTATTTACAATGATCCTTGGGGCGTTTATAGCCACAAGGTAAGTTCTGTTATTTCCAGGTGTCCTTGTTTGTAACTAACCAGAATTATTGTCTCTACAAAGAGGGTTTTGCCTTGATGTATGTCCACACGTACTTGATATGATCTTCAGGGTCATTACACATGTTTCTATGACGCGTCTGTAGTAAAAATCCATCCTGAAACAGAGCAAGCCTGAAGTTAAATTCTTAGTGACCGAGCCCTCGTTTTCATTTGACATTTTCTACCGTTTTTCCATAACTCTGCCTATAGTGATGACTTGTCCTTTGACCTGCAAGGCTACGTGTTCATACTCCTGAACGACATTCTGACTGCAGCGAATGGAGCCTACGTAAAACAGAAATTAGATGCAAAGGTATGTGGCAGCACCATCTCATGAATAGTGACCATTGTTGAGAAGAAGCTGGGCTTTATTAAGCTGTTGTTGTAGTTATTGATGACCTGAACTATCTTTGAGCATCTGGGTTGTAGCACCTCAGCACTGATAACTGCCTCAAGTTGGTCTGAAATTGCTTTTTTTTTAATTGTTTTAAATGTTTTTGTTAAGAAATAACTTATAATGCCAGAGTATTCTAAAATACAGCCAAGCTCACTTTAAACCATTTTTGTAACTGTCAGATTAATTATTGTTTGTTGGAGCAGAAATGTCTTGTGGCTTGGTTAATTCAATTTTTATGTCACAAGAGCAGAGTGCTCAGCTCTCATATTACTGCGGAGGCAGATCAGGATCCAGATTTAGTCTGTGATGTGCGCACAGCACCATCTGCTACTACTGAAATGTATATGTGTGTGCATGTGTGTTTTTTGTTTTGAGGAAGGGAGATAAAGATGGAGCTGTGTGAAACCAAGTCAGAAAAATGCATGCTAGAGTTTGTAGATAGTGTAGCCTGGCCGTGCATGATATCTGTATGTGAGCCAGTTAGAGAGGAATGCATAGAAAAACTCATGAATAACTCTCTGTGCTCAGGATATGCTTTTTTTACTATTCCTGTAGCTCATTTCTCACCTCTTTCTGTTCTTTTTCAATCTCCAGGAGCTAGGGAAATATGGATTACTGTACTATAATGCATTATTTATGGTCATTCCCACCCTGTTGCTGGCTCTTGTGATGGGAGATATGCAGAAGGTGAGCAGTTTGGGTCTTGTGCCATGTTTTAATTATCTTTTACCAAACCTACAAATTAATTTAGTCATGCTCACAATCAGCTGGTGGACCTCATGGTCCTGGTACTGATCAGTTACTGCAGGGTTTATTCCTAAAATAAAGTGAGTGTACATACGTGTAACTATGGGTGTGTGCTGTAAATATGAGCTGTCATTTCTGGTCAGACTTGGCAGAGACCTTCTGGTTTGCCCAACTGGGGCCCAGTGGCCTGAAAAGCACAAAGATGCTATTATGCACCTAGTAGAGTTATTACAGAGCAGCTACAACTTTCCTTGACTCAATACCCACATTAAAGACACAGATTTCTAAGTTTTTAAAACTAATGGAAACTTAGTTTTGGATTTGCAAGTTTGTGCATGTAAAATTGTGTTGGTGGTCATGTTACCAAATCTTTAGTATCACTTGGGTATGTGTTACATTTCTCTTCCAGCAAAAGCCCAACCTGACACACCCATGAGTTATGACTCAGTTTAACTTCAGTGCTGAGTAAATCACTTTTAATTGGGGTTGCCTCCACAGATAGCTTTCCTCTGATATAATTTTTTTCTTCAACGTATGTGATGTGCTTGCATGCTTCCATTAGCCAAGTTTTGCTTTCCTCATGCTGTGTTTCTGATTTCAGGCAGTGGAATTTGATGGGTGGTCCAATATGTTTTTCCTCTCCCAGTTCATCCTCTCTTGTGTCATGGGGTAAGATAAAGACCAGAGCTGAAGCATGGCATCCACATATGTGTAACTTGAAACATCTGGATTGCACAAGATGTTTGTAGCTTATAATCAGTGATGAAAATCGAAATTCACCCACTTGTTTAAATATGAATCTCACAATGACTCTTTGTCCACAATGTTGCAGGAACGTTGTGCAATCTGACTCCAAGCTGGAACAGTCAGCAAGTTATTTAAAACATGTCTCCTCTTTTACTTTCAGGTTTGTTCTGATGTATTCCACGGTACTATGTACCCAATACAACTCTGCATTAACAACTACTATTGTGGGGTGCATAAAGGTGAGGTCCATGGACGAGTGAAACTGCAATTTAATTCACAACGGCACAAGAAGTTCAGCCTCTTTCATATTTTCTCCACATTACAGAATGTTCTGGTGACATATATTGGGATGGTGTTCAGTGGAGACTACATTTTCTCATGGACTAACTTCATAGGTTTGAACATCAGGTATGAAATCACAAGATTGTTTTAAGTTTGAGGAGATTGTCTTCAGAGATCAAGGTGTTGAAGTAGACGTATGGACCTGGCCTGCCCAACCATACCTATTCAATATGAGAAGACTTTTGTCAAATGGGTTCGATTCCCTTCCCATTTAATCATTTCCACTCACACAAAGCATGCCACACCAATCTCCATGGGACGGGCTTTATGTGATGACTCATACGGGAGCGTCCAAGAGCCAATATTCAATAAGTTTGCAGTAGAATTGCTAATAACACATTAGCTCAATTATTGGCAAAACCAATAAGTATTTCACTGGTGTTCTTACTCCACTTTAGATATCTTTGTGGTGGTTGTTCTGACTCTGTCATGTATTATTTCTCTGATTGATTGCATGCTCATCTTCGTCTTAAAACCAGATGTATCAACGAGGAGAAGCATTAGAATTACTGAGCAGAAAAGGGTGAATCTCTTATTTTTGGGACCCTAAATAGGACTCCAAGAATTAAATTCAACAGAATTGGTCTATTACAGAAATTCAAAAAGGAAGTTATAATCTAAGGAAAACATATAACCTAGTTTATTAGTACATAGAGAAATTTATTATGCAGTTAAAGGATGCTATATCACACAGCACACATGCAACATTATCAATATACAAAAGAAAAACAATAAAATTTCCAAATACAACACCTATATGGTTAAAATATGTTCTAGATGGTTAAAAAATGTTAGTATTTATGTTGATGGTTGAAGCACTTGAATGAATTCTTAATAAGGTTCAATTTGTAGATTAGTATTTTGAATCTTGTTACATGACAACACATCACATTCCAAACGAAGAACATAACATGCTACATTATTAATTATATCATTCAGTGGGGTTGGAGCTGAATATTTGGAAATCCAAATGTGGGTTTGGTACTTTTGGAAGCATTCAAACTTGAAAAATATGTTTGGCAGGATGTTATAATTTTAATTGGATTGATATAATGTGGATGTATTATGATACACTCTCCACCTTACCACAGACAGTCAATCTTCTCTCTATAAATCCACCAGCAGTCATCCTTTTAATTAACGTTGGTTTTTTAGAGGAAGGAGACTTGCTGAAAACCTCAGCTGTGTGACAACACTTGACACTTCAAACTGAGTGATAATGAGACAAAGCCAGCCTCCCAAGTACGCAGGCCACCACCACTACCATGGTGACAGCCGTGAAAAAACACCTGGCTTACATCATCGTCGTCATCGGTTCAATACAGTCAACTACCTAATAAGCAGTCTCCACGTAAAGGGAAATAGCTAGAATAGCAGAGGGGAATAGCTATGCAGTCCTGGTCCAGCAGAACAGAGCCAGGAGTTTTTGTTTTGCACAGACAAATATGTACTGCAAGGAAACTGTGGTTCTGATGGTCATATCAAAATGTAACGAGCAACAAATCTTTTGAATTTACAAGTACATGGAAAGCTTGAACTCTAGAGTGAAGTACTCTGTCTTTGGTCAGTGCTGTGCTCATATATTAATGGAAAAACACCAGAGTTTTTTTTTTTTTTTTGAAAGCAGCCTGAGACTCACATCTTTAGTGTTTTGGACCACCATGTTTTCTTTTAGAGTTTAGAGTTCTTTTAGTGACGCAGCAACTGTGTTCAAGTTAACGTTAATCAAACTAAATCTGTTAAGTGCAAACATGCACTAAAAGTTTCAAACGTCACTGTGTAAGACAGAAAGATTTGTTAAAATCTATGAAAAATGTTATGATTTCCTAATATAAAGAAAAGGGCTTATGTGTGTCCTGAAACAAACAAACAAACAAAAGAGCTGTGGCAGGAGGAAGCCCTGGGGGTCCAGAGGTGTGTAGCTCACACACCTCTGGACCCCTGTGGTCACAGTTACTCAAGCAAAACCCTCTGCAGGAGATCACACAACTCACACCCTGTAGGGATTTCCTCGCACTGTCATGAAAGGCCTCACACACCTACGTCTGAAAATGTTCTCTCCTGCTGTACACCATGTTTCCAAAAAAAAAATAAAATAAAGTGCCTGTAAAGTGTACTTTAACTGTGCTGCTGTGTGTGTTGCAGTATTGCTGGCAGCCTGGTGTACTCTTACATCACTCTGACAGAGGAGCAGCCCAGCAAAACCAATGAAAACGCCAAGCTGGACATCAAAGGGAAGGTGGTCGTGTGACACACTGGATTTTTAGAGTTTTATACTGATAAATGGCGAATTTCTTTTTTTTTTTTTGGTACAACTTTAATGTAAGTGTTTTAGCAGCAAATGCACAGGTTGTGTTGAAATGACATTCCAGAAACTTCCATTGCGTCTCTTTTATGGAAATGGAGCTACGCCATCATCACGCCTCTCCTGCTGCAGCTGCCATGGTTACAACACCCTCCAGAGGGATTATAAGCAGATTTTTAGAGTGTTTATCTTTTTATATGTTTTTGATGAGGTACTCTTGAGTACTGACGACACAGGAACATGGAAGCAGTGTTATTCATGTTCAAAGTTTTATTTTATTTTCTATGACAAAGTGAACACTTCATAATTCTTGGATGATGTTTTGTTTCTTGAATGCAGAAACGAACAGCTGGAGCACAAAGTGTACAGACGTTGCAGGGACATTAAGTAATGGTTATTTTAAAGGCATATGCCTTTTTATTGCCTTCTCTGTTTTGCTGTTTACAAGGAATGTAACTTCAGAGGCCTTCTGAGCACAGTGAGATGCACTGACATTTTCTGTTGTTCAGTCTTTTAACCTTGAACTTTATTTGTGCAAATACTGTTGCAAGATTATTATAAATAGACAGTACTGAGGTGATATAACCCCATAACTCAAACAACCAAAGTGGATGGGCAGTGACTTCAGGTTCGTTAAAGTCGGTGGGTTTAATGTTACTGACTCCTTTTTATGGGAGATAATTTAAGAAGACCGTTTACATTTATTTTATTAACATTATAGATCTTTTGTTGGGGGGGGGGGTATTCTTTCAGGCTATCACAGGTTCTGTGTATGTAGAATTAACAAGCAGTATGTATTGTTTGTACACAAGGATACATTGGGAGCTTTGCTTGTGTTTTATTTTTGCTCATTTCATTTTAATTTTTTTTTAAACATTCTCGCACTTTTAACTGAGGTAGCACCTGAGAAGAGGTGGAAACAAGCTTTCACCTGCTGTTACATTTTCTGAAAAGACTCAGAATATTGTAATGTAGTTTCCTGGAGTGTACGTTTCAGGTTTTTAAGTATTACAACTGGTCCTTGGATATTTGAATGGTTACGATAATGAGTTTTTAACAACCCCCCACACCCCCATTTCTATCTGCATCCGTTTATATTTATTACTTTTTTTTAGGCTTTTTCCCTTTGTAGAAAATGTGAATTGTTGATGCTGGTATAATTTCAAGCAGTAATTTGTAGCTGAAGAACAATTGTGTATTTTTACATTAAAAGGAACAACCATGGCATGTGTTGTTTCTATTATTATTGTTGTAATTATCAGCTTGCAATTCAGTCATTTTGACATTGAAGTGTTTACCAGTGCACACAATTTAGGCAGCTTTATTGGTTTTAAAACTGTAAGTAAATATACTTTGTAATTGTAAAGACTTTGATGTTCTCAGTCTTGGGTAGTTTTGCCCAACTGTGAAATCAAGGATGTTTGCAGCTGAATTTAAAAAAAGGATATTTAAGTCAATTAGATAATATTGTGAACTCCAGATTACCTCTAAGTTTCATAAATCTCCTAAAGTCCAAATAAATATTTGTATGATTATTAGAAACTTAGTATATTTATTCATCTACAGTCTGCTGTTGATGCTCCACCAGGCGGCGCTAAAATACAAAATTGAGGCCTAATATTTGAACAACTTTCCGATTAAACCGAGTTTAAGTTTCACGCAGGCCCGTTTCTTTCAGAACAGTCAGTTTTGCAGAAGGACATTTTTAGTCTATTATTACATGAAAGCGCTGCCAATTAAAATTGTGGGGACTCAATAATTTTCCAGGGGACAAAAGATGAATAAACAAATGTAAACAAACAATGGTAAAGTTCCTCTTCAGATATTGTGACTATTTCCCTTTCTCTAGTATATAAGGTAATTTTAAAAATGCACATTTTATCTGCCAATCTAAGTTTTGTCTGTAAATCCAAAAGTTTCTGCAAATCAAAAGGTTTTTTTTTTTTGTTTTGTTTTTTTTGCAAGGCTATAATTTTGCAACTTTCTGTGCTGGATTTTTGGGGGCAGACCGAAATTGGAAAAGTGTAAGAGGAGTGCCTATTGGCCACTTCTAGATGAAGCAACTGTTCAACTAAATGATAAATATATCACACATGACAAAGAAAATGTGGTTTCACCCTATCAAGAACTTTTTGAAGGTAGTTGATGGCAAAACCTGACTGATTCAAAGAAATGTAACCAGTAAGAAATTGACCACAATATGAATTGTGTCCATATCACTTCAATACTCCCTGATACTCCAGATGTGGAGGGCCAGATGAAGATTTTCCCATCCTCCATCAATAAGGGCTTTGAGCAGGGGTGGCAGTTCCAGTTCTCGGGGGCTACTGTCCTGCAACGGTTAAATGTTTCCTGCTCCAACACACATGATCCAAATTGATGGATCTTCATCAGTTGTCATCAAGGTTTGTACAAGTCTGTTAAGGTCATTTGTATCAGTGTGTGTTTAAAACAGGGAAACATCTGAAGTATGCAGGGCAGCGGACCTCGAAGACCGGAGTTTCCCATCCCTAGTTTTGAGGATGCCAATGAGGACCTAGAGCAACGTTTTCCAACCCTGGTCAAAAGTGCACACTGTCCTGCATGTTTTAGATGTCTCCTTGCATTAACAGACTTGATTCTAATCAAAGGCCATCATCATTGTCATTTGTATTAGCTCGCACTGAAGCATCTTCAACATGGAGGGCAGTGGGTCCTGAGGACCAGGGTTGAAGATCACTGTTCATGAGGAAATGTGTTCCTTTCTGGTTCTGCCCGCTGGTTGAACATCGTGAGAGCTGCCTGGATGTCTCAGTGGACTGACCGGCTGGTGTTGGTGACACTTCTCCTGGGTAAGATCGAACAGAGCTTTGGACCCCTGCCCAGCCAGTTTTAAGGCTTATGGCTGTGACTCTTAGTTTCAGCTCCACTCAGTGTTGCAGTTTGAGAGTCACACTGAGAAGTTGACATCTGCCACAGATAAAGAGGTGCATAAGGAAACAAAGTTTAAAGAGTTTTACAAAATGTTTTTAAGAACTATTAATTTTCTCTTCACTTTTGTCTTCACGGTGCCTTTGCCAAAGCACAAAGATGCCTTGAATTTGTTTTTCAGTGAGCAAGATTGACCAAAAACCACAAAATCCAATTTTACATAACTTTTTAAGGAAGAAGCAGTTCAACTTAGTTGCAAATCTTTTTCTTTAAAATGACCAGACAACTGTTTGAAGAAGGTATGTTAGTCAGACAACTGAAGCAGTGAAGCTTTGAAACACTTAACTGATCTAGTTTATTTATGAGATTCCCGGCCTGAAATAACTGCTGGGGCTCGTCTCATTTTGGGAACACCTGTCTCCGTTACATGAACAGAACCTCACTGTGGTTCTAGCGCCTGCTGTTTTTGGTTCCTGCTGACAGGTGACGGGCTGCTGCTTGTTGGATGTGGAGCTTTCTTCAAAAACCTGCTTGGTTCTTCCAGTGAGCTCTGCAGCCTGAAATCCGAACACCAGAAAGCAAGTCGTAATTTGATTTCTAAGTGGACTATCAGGGACAGTAGCTGTAGTGTTTACATTAAATACGGCACAACTGATGAACGACGTTTGAATTTTGACCTTATTTGAATCCTCTTCCCTTGTGGTTTATTTCAGCGTCAGGCCAGTCAGGATCAGCTCCATGCTCAAGAGCTGTACCATCAGGACAGAACTCACTCACAGTGGAAAATAAAGTGTGTTTATGCAAAGTCAGGTTTGTTGTTGTTATTGTTGCTGTTTCAAATCATCAAACCAACTTTAATATCTGACACAGATACCCGGACTAAGGACAATATGCAGTTTTTAAAAGCTGGTTTTATTTATTAAGGGAAAAGCTAAACAGACACGCCCCTTCAGGATTTTCTGGTTTTATTTCTGGTTCCATAAATTACAGCAAACCATTCAGGTCATGATGCAGTAAAGCAGCCCCAGACCATCACACTACCGCCACCATGCTTGACTTTCAGTAGGCTTTTCTGAAAAGCTGTACTAGTTTTAGTGAGATCTAATGGGAAACACACCTTCCAAAAAGTTCCACTTTTGTCATGTCATATTTCAGTATTTAATCTCTGTATCCTACAAATAACCCCAAACTCTTCCCCTTTCTAGTATGCTTTGATCCACCCAGCCAGCCACGGGCCAGGAAGCATTGTAACAGGGTACACTTGAATCGGCCCAGTGTGGTTGTCCCATCAGGGGTGCAGAAGCTCCGCCAGAGTGACCTGGATGCTGCAGTTAATCAGCTGGGACCAGCACCGCAGCCCCGCTCGGCCACACACCAGGCCAAACAGCTTTTAGCGCCCCCTGCTGCAGATGTTTTAACCTACAATTTTTTTCTTTTGTTTTTTAGAGTTCATATATTAACCTGTATTTATTGAAGAGTTTGTTTAACTTCATGTCCTCTTGCTGTTGCCTGTTATTTACACTGGTTTATCGATTAAAAAATAACGCTTTACAGCATCACCTATCAATCACCTTCCACTGCATAAACACGGAGAAAGGAGCGCCACGGAGGGTAAAGTCGCGGCCGGTAAAATGCGGGTATGTAGAAGCATGTTTTAATGCTTCTTGTCTTGGCCAGAGCACTGTTGAAACTTTGAAAAGAATTTTTCACGAGGAAAAAGTTTGAGATACACTGATGTAGACGGCGTGGGTACTTGGAAGAGCGTCACTTGGCCGTCTCAGTAAACGGCAGCTGCATTAGCGCCGCCTGCAGCTACTGCGTGGTATTACAACTTCTGTCCCGTTAATTCATGAATCCTTCACACCCACGATCAGAGGACAGGGAAGAAAAAAGTATCTTTAAGTGACACAAAATCGGACTAGAATGACAATATTTCATAATAAAAGATATAATCCAAGAGAATTTTTTTTTTCATATATGGCATCATATACCCCCCTAATCCCCCATTACCAGTAAGGGCAATTATTAAAAAATGAAACAGTTGCACTGATATATTTAGATTTAGATTGCAGTAATACACCAATACTGGATGATATCTAGAAAAGTTTCATTTAATACAAGTGATAATAATAATAATAATAATAATAATAATAATAATAATAATAATAATAATAATAATAATAACTTACATAAGAAAGATTAACATTTAAAACATAATATTAATATATACAGACAAACTGCGGAGAAGAAAGGTACATGCCCTGGACCTAGGAACTGAGGTTTTCTAAAGTGCACTTAATCAAGTAAGAGTTAGACTCTCTTAGAGAGACTTTGACCCCTGTGTTAAAATCTCTAACCTTTCAGCAGAAACAAACACAGCTCCAGTCTGGGTCAAAAAGGGGGCTCTGAGCTCCAGAGACTTCCCATCCAAGACAACCACGCAGGTGGTGAACTTCATTCCACATCATCAGGTGTAATTACGTATAGCCACACATGTATGCACAGTTTAACAACATATTTAGGTATGTGGTGGTTTGACTTCACATGTTCCCATTCTGACAATATTTTATAAGGAGCGCAGCTGGACTGTTTTTATCATTCAGATTACACTTTCTCTTTTCTAGAAACTCCACATTGTTTTGTGTCTAATATCCTTGTTTTCAGAGGTAGCAGCAGCTCGGGTATTTTCCTCACTTTGACTCGTAACTCTTTAAGGCTGGTTGGTGTTTCTTGTTTCTTGTCCTGATCACTGCTGCCAGAGTTTCTAGAGGTTGCGATCATTTTCTCTTAAGACCCATAAGGAATGGGTTCCGCCTCATTAATCGCACATATTCTCATTCTTTTTTTTGCTTTGATCACATAAGGGTGCTCATCGTCACCAGACAGATGCCTCATAGTAATAAAATCATGCTGGAGAGCTTTACTCGGACAGGTCCGGTTGTGTGGATTCACCTCTAACATCTGCTTAAGGAGGCTGATAAACGCCTTTGTGTCTGCATATTCAGGGCTGTCTCGCCTTAACTTCTTCTGCGCCATCAGCAGCTGATCCAGGGAATTATAGTCTTTTGAAATTCCATGATGATTTTCAGTTTTTTGTCCCGTCTCCCATTTGTATTGGTTTGGAGATTTTAGACACCAGCTATGTTGTGAACCCTCCACTTGATTAAAATAGCGCTTTGAATTGCTGGCAGCATCCAGAAAATCAGTATCAGGCAGGCCATTTATCTGCACAATCATCCTCAATGCCTCATATTCAAATTTCCATGGATACAGATTTTGGCCAAGGTACAAAAATGCAAGAATACACGCAAGAGACCACACGTCTATACCTTGACCCAACGAGGGGTGATGCAGGATGACTTCTGGGGCTCTGTATGCCAGGTTTTGGAATATGGCAAAGTTGCTCAAACTGAATGTTGTTGTAGTAAGACCAAAATCAATCAGCTTGACTTTGAAAGGCTGTGACCGTTGGTTTACCAACATGACATTGTCTGTTTTCAGGTCTGTGTGAACCAGATCAATGCTGTTCAGTGCTTTCAAAGCCACCAGCATCTGCTGAGCGATCACCCGGATCTCATAAACACGGAGAGGCTTGAAATGCCTTTCTTCTAGGAAGTCGTACAAACTCATGTCCAGTAGTTCAGAGACCAGACAGCATTGTTTATTGTGTGTGAATTGCTC
>JAOWBL010000019.1:1406461-1438579 GCA_028564865.1 Zenarchopterus dispar
CAGATGAACAACACATGACATATATTACACTGTGCTACCATTTATGTCACATAAAATAAAACTAAATGCAGAAACAGTCTTAGAAAACACCTGGTTTCCTAACACTGCTTGTTATTCAACCAGCTGCAGTAGGTTGAAGTTTGAAGAGAAATGTTTTCGGCATGAAGTCATTGGTTTGTCTCATTGTTGTGGAGGACTTTGGGCCCACTCTACGTTCTCTTCTTTTACATTTGCACGCGGCTCTTTTAAGGTCCCACCAAAGCATTTCAGTCTGCCAGGGGTCTGGTCTTTGCTGCACCTTGATTATTTTCTTTTTCAACTGTTATGTTTTATAGCTGGATAAAGTAAAAAGTGTGTGTGTGTGTGTGTGTATCACCACAGAATATCTATCTCTCTAGGTATGGGATGAGACTATTATTATATACATATATATCAGTGTTTCATTCATAATTACATCACTCGCATATACAATGAAACAAGGGTGTATTACCCTACACATGTAAAACATGAAGGACAGTCTGTTCTGAAGACCAGGGTCCAGAAGCACTGGTCTCGCCGTAAGCTGCCGGCATCCATAAGTCCTAATTTCCACAGGGGGACATGTTCCACCCACTTTTCCAGAATGGTGGTCATAATCAGCTTATCAGCAATGACACAGTCATTTGTATCAGAGTGGACTGAAGCAGGGAAACATCTAAAAACCAGCAGGGTTCCCAACCTTATTCCCTGGGGAATAAGGTTGGGAAACATTAATGCAGTGAACTTTCATATGCCATGGTTTTACTTTTCCTCACTGGTGTACTCCCTGGTCCTGGTGTAGTCCTTAAGGCATTAGGCTTAGGGAGTGTCTCCCAAGCCACTTTACATAGCTGCAAAGACAGAAATCACATTTTTAAACATACACACTTGCATACATACTCCAATGTGCTGTAGCAGACCACAATAGATGTTTGGTGGTCCTTGTCCTTGGATTTGCACAGGTCCTCCTTGAACAACCCAAAGTCCACGAGGACCTTTCCCTTCTGCCTGGGCATTCTGGCACCAACAGGGCTTCCTAGTGTGCCAGGTGGACCTTCATGAGTTCATTGAACTCCTGCTGTGCACGTGTACTGCTGAAGAACATCTTTGCCGGCTCTAGGTGGGCTGCTCCAGGTTCTTCTTTGTGCTTCCATCTGTGGCTTGATAGTGTAGCCCAAATCAGTTCATTTTCCTTCAGGGATTAACGAAGGATTTTTGAATTTGAATTTTCAAGTAGTCAGCTGAAAAACAGGAGGTAATTTGCTTAAAGTGTATGTAACTCCTGAATGGTAAATGCCATGTTTTTATGAAACCTCCTAATATAAAGCATGAAGTCTACACTTTGATCACATCTTGATTGTTTTTTTAAATTCATTGTGGTTAAACTTTATTTTCTAAATTCTTCTGAACATAAGACAAGTCTGGGTGATCCAACAAACCAGACAGACTGAGAATTAGTCCTAATCTCACTAAACTGTGTTAATGTTAGTTGGCATGCACATCATCTCCATGGAGATGGTTGCAAACATGATCTGCCGTGTAAGATATGAGCTAAATCCAGCACTACAAAAACATTCCTGGTCTGCCTTGAGCTTGTTTGTCTTTCGTTTTTCAATAACTATATTGAAACAAATGTCCTACTGTTGAGTTGTGCACTTTCCAACTTAACATTATGTACTCTATTTCATAAAATAGACCAAAATGTGAAAAAAAAAAATTAGAAACTGATTTCAAAGAGCAAAAACATAGAGCTACAGTTGATACAAACACACAGCATGTCCTGCTTTTAACTGATCTTTAATTACACACAAGTATTACAAGTGTCACAATCTGTTTCCAAACTTTACCAGACTTAGCTTTCAGAAGGACATTAAACTCAACAAATAAATGTACAATTGTTACTTTTCATATACATACACATTAATATGTTAAAAACTGGCTAAACTGACAGCATTTAATGGATGTGTGTTTAATTTAACAGAAGTACAGAATTGCATTGTTTTTGCAAGTAACAATTATATAACAGGCACCATTTCAACTCCAACTGTACACTAACCACTAACAAAAAAGCAAACTAGTAAAATCTGTACCCAGCTGCAAGTGTTCTTATTAGGAGAGTACAGGAACTGGAGTTGTTTTTTTTTTTTTTTTTTTAAACTTGATTCAAATAAGTGTATATCAAAGACATGTGACAACTCAGAACAAAGAACATGCAGAGGTTCACTGATGCATCCACAAGGAGGGGCCATTTCAGCAAGAGTGCAATAAATCAATAGGTGGAAAAAAGATAACAGAAAAATAATGCATTGAGAAAACAATTTAAAACCTAATTTTTCAGTTCATGCCTGTATATTTTCCCCCACAGCCAGCAACATCTGAACACAAAGTCACTGCTGTACATCAGTATGAAGTATTACATTAAATAAAATGAAGTAAAACAAACATGAGGAATTCTCAAAAAACAAAACAAACCCTCCATCCTGTCCAAAATCCTTCCCGAGTGAATGTGATTTCCCTTAGAAGCATATTTTAAGGTAGAAACACATTGACATGGGATGAGACTTTGAGTAGTTGGATGTCATCCAGGTCTTCAAATATCACCATCTATTTATCCCCTTGAGCCCCTAAAAGATTACAGTGAGATTTGTTTCTGTTCTCGCACTGTTTTCCCTTTAATGTAGCATAAAAAACACCAAGCTGTGACCCTGGGAACCAGCTAGAAGACATAAGCATGTTACAGCCCCTCCATACGATCACAGTACAAGAGAAGAGAGGCTTTGCTGCGCAAGTCAACACATATTTACCAGAACCACATCTGCACTGTCAAAAGAGATTTCAGTTGACCTCAAGGCACAGCCACCTGCAGCTCTGAGCTTTACCGTTGGAAAAGAGGCAAACCAGAAGTTCATGTACACGATCACATAATAGGAACAAAAGCCTCTGTTAGCATTGTCAGAGATTTGGTCTAAATAGGTACACACCAACTCAGACACACTAGAAAATAATCCTAACTATTCTGAAAAACATGCACCATGCTATTTTGTGTATTAATACATCATCTGTTAGCTTGTTACTTGAACAAAGCTGCCCGGCAGGACTGATAACAATGATTTCTGTCCAAAATGTGGAATCTTCATGACTGGCAGCAGTCCCAGGTGTAGTGTAAAGCTCTACCAGTTGGACGACTCTCAACAAAACTAACCTGCTCTGTAACTTATTCCGAACCCTCTTCACTTAATCACCAGAGGTGCTTCCAAAACACCAAGTAATTCTAATGCAGTGTAAATCTATTTTCAACAATGTGTAGGCTGACTGCACACCAGTCTAGAAAAGTCTGAACTCTTCTTCTTCATACCAGTAGCAGCCAGGAGAACTAAAGATAGTACAACCTTTCACTCTGAAATGTGAAACACACACGCACACAGGTGCTGCCCTTAAGGTAACAAAGCAAGGCAAATGAACAGGTGGTAATGTACAGTGAAGATATTAAATCCTCCGCCCAACCAGGGACAGTGCCTTCAGTAAACGTGTCTGTCTGTTGCATACATATTTTTTTAAAAAGTGCATCAAACCATTTTCCGGAAATGGCATCTCTTACACTTAAAATACAGAGTTGAAAAAAGAAGAGAACATTTCACCTGTTTCATGTAACTGTACAGTTTGATATTGATTGTAAAAATAATGAAAGGAAATTTTAAGGCAGCCCTCTCTTTCAGCCAAACTAGGTGAAGGGTGAGGTCTTCTCTCTATGTCCTTCAGGTGAGAAATGAGGCACAACTGGTTGTATGTGAGGCCGTTTCCTTTAATTACTACCAATGACACAAGTACAACAAGGCTCACCCTTTCACCTCACACTCAAAGAAAAAAACCCAAAACACAGATAAAACATTCTTAAATATACGTAGCTTCATTCATACCAAAGGGAAGTGTTCCTGAACTTGTGGTGGAGTGATGTGGAGTTTAAAAAGTATAACCGTCCAGCAGCTGCATGTCAGTTTTACAGTGTGACGAGGTTTTCAGCCATGTAACAGAGACTGTAAAAGTTGCAGCCTATGCAGCAAAGGTTACACAGAGAGGACAGCAGTCTGTAGAGCCACAGGCGGCTGCTGAGGTGCCTGTATTTCACATCTGTCTCACACAACTTAGCGTAAGCCTCACGATTAGATGACAGTCCGATATCCTGACCTAGTCCACACGCTTGCTCAATTAGGTGCATGTCTGCCATGATCTCAGATGTCATTTGGCCAAACCACTGAGCATTGACAGCTGCAACCGTCACCGACACAAAGAAAATGAAGATCTGGTGGCAGAAGTAGAAGCAGAAAGTTAAAAAATGGGACAGAAGCCAATCCCCTTTAACCCCCCCTTTCTTTGGCAGTGTGATAACATGGACTAAAAAAAAAACCCACACACCTGAAAAGATTCTCTGTCATCCATCATGTCCCTGGGATGATACACAGCATAGATCGTGAGGTTAAAGAAGGCACATGCTGAACCCAGGTGGAGGTAGAACGGAACGAGGCGACTCTGAATAAACCCATACGTGTGCCTGTTCAGGTGGTTGTTCATCACAAAGCCTGCACACAAACCAGGACAGCAATTTGGCACAACAGAGGAGCTCATGACTTCTATTTCATGAAAATATGAGTTAAATCATTGACCAGTAGGAAGTACATGGAAGAAAACATTTTGGAATAAAGAATTTTTTTTTTTTTTTACCAGGGTCATATGTATACTAACCTGAGGAAATAATAATAGCCTTGTACAGTTTGATAACTGGCCAGAGCTGAAAATTGGGTGAAAACTGTCCAGTTCCAACCACCAGTACAAATTTCAACATTCAGATAAAGAGCATTGTCTAAGATGGGGTACAAAGTCACTAGGTGTGTGCAGCATTAAGGCCACTGTTTTTACACCTGACTTGATTTCAACAAATTAAGACAGATGCTTTATACAACATAAACTATGCTTAAATTGAACTGAGCAGGAATTACAGCTAATCTCATCAAAAGGCAAATATGGCGTTCATTCCAGAAGAGAAAACTTTTACATTTTCTAAACATTCCTACTGTCTGAATGACTGCATGCTGTAACAGGAACAGATTGATGCAGATATTAATGCTGCACATGTCATTTCTGAAAATGTTTTTCAGTGAAATTTCCATGTGTTGTATCCATATATGTAATAGGTAACTGCAACTGAAAATGTTTAAAATGTATAAATAACTTCTAGATACACATACTTGTGCCATACAGTGTGAAAACATGACAGGTTAAAAACTGAGTGTTAATGACTCCAACCTTTAAACGACAACGTAACATGTAGACATGGACATAATTCTGCAAGCGATGTAGCAGAAATGAAAATGCTGAGGTTCTTTTTGGGAGTAACAAGGATGATAGGATCAGGAAGGAGTACATCGGATGTTAGATGTTTTAGAGATAAAGTCAGAGAGGCCAGACTAAGATGGCTTGGACATGAGGGATAGTGAATTTATTGGAAAAAGGATGTTAAGGTGGGAACTGCCAGGCAGGAGGCCTAGAGGAAGACCAAAGAGAGGGTATATGGATGTAGTGAAGGAGGACATGAGTGTGGTTGATTTGAGAAAAGAGGATGCAGAGGATAGGGTTAGATGGATGGCTTGCTGTGGCGACCTCTGAAGGGAGCAACCAAAAGGAAAAGAAGACAACAAGCAAGGAATGTACACGCCCTAATTCCCACAAATCTATGTAAACTTTATGGCCAAGCTGGCAAGTCAAGGTGCGTAGCTGCAGTAACTTAACTGTGTGTGAGAATGATACCTACTGGAAATGAAGGTAACCCAAATTTGCATTCCCCAGTAAGTGGAGAGCAGCAGAAGCTGCAGAACTTTCACAGTGAACGTGGGCTCTTGGTCAGTGGACATGCTTTTTCCGCAGATTCTCTCTTCTGAACTCCACAGCAGTCAACAGGAGGACAAAAAGACACTTCCAGCCTTGCTTTTCTGATGCTGCACTCAGAGACCCCTGCAGACACGCAATGTGCCAAATGAAAACACACGTGACATCGTTACCTCTTTCACAGCTGACGCCAGGACAGGAGTGTGCAAAGACTACGGTGTAGGAGAATTAAGACATTTCCGCATTGTTGTTAAGGTAACTCGTAGCTGTTTCGACCTTGGCCAGCGTGTATCAGGAAAATACAACGACACAGAGGAAACTTTGCTAACTAAATGTCAAAGTTTACATGCTCAAAGCAAATACGCACACGGAGTGGTTATACTTTTATAAAGAAAAAGAAAACAACTTAGGCGATAAGATTAAATGAATGCTGTGGCTGCAAGAAGTCTTCAAAAATCACCTTTAAAATAAGATATTTTTTAGAAAACTGAACTAGCTAACGGCCTAGCACGCGACTAAACGCGAGTTGCCTTTGCTTTTAAATATTTTTTATAAATTGAACCATTATACACCTTGATTCCAAGACAACATAATCGTTACCGGACGACAAAACGTATAACTATGGGAACAGCTTACCTGTGTTACTTAGCGGAAATCTTTGGGAAGGTTTTATTGCGGTTTCAGCTCATGTGTAAACTTTTAACCGGCTGATACGCAACTGCTCTTCCGCAGACACACCGCAAGAGAGGGCGGAACCACAGGAGCGGAACCATGGGGGCGGAACCATGGGGGCGGAACCATAGGGGAGGAACCGTCTTTCTTTTCTTTATAAGATAATGTTTATGAACAGCTTTACGTATTAACTAGTACAACACACATAAATAAGGACACGTGTCGTAAAATTATAAAGAAAAAATAAAAATTTTAACTTTTAATACAGTTTATAGTTGTTCTCCATGCTCTGTTGTTTATAGTCGGAGAAAAGGCCGACTGGAGAGAGCTTGTTTGTGGAAAATTAGATAACTGAATTTAAAGCAAAGTGACATAGATCCTGCCAATTTTGTAAAAACTATTAAGGATTCAATTTTTGTTTGTTAATATCGTGTTTAATCCAGTTTAACTTGAGAACTATTTTTGAAGAGTGAAAGTAGGAAAAACACATGTAACCCTATTCGATTACTGCTGCAGGCAATCCCTGCGCACAGGTGCTTCGGCAAAATATAGTTCCTTGCCCTATTCGCATGGGATTTCAATTATCTACCGTATTTCCCGGCGTAATTGTGGCAATTATGGTACATTATGTGATATTATATTACAACTTCACCCTTTACCCATTTAGTGTGATGATCTGATATTTTTTAGATGATAAACGTATTGTCATGACCCGTAAAGACTTCGGAGACCAGTTTAATTCAGTCGTTACAGTATATAAATTAATCAACGGTAAGCTTCACACGGAGACGTATGAAATATGGGTCAATATGCGTTTATGGGACTAGAGAAACGGCCAAGATCCAGATGAGCTGAAGAACGACAATGAGATGAAGACACGTGTGGCTGGATCATGCAGTAAAAAAAAAAAACTTTAATCTTTCATCAAGCTCAAAGCCTCGGTGACAACACAAAAACTTTGGGACTCCAGCGAAAACTCCGGTTAAGTTTACCGTTAGGTTTGCTGTTACCATGGCAACCTAAAACATCGGCCGATACGCAATTTTCCAAATCTGTTACTCCTCAAAGTGTGACATGTAGTTACTGAAATCTAAAAATGGAGTGTCTGATCATATGCTTTTAAATCAATATTCAAGTTTAATGTTAAATACAAGGCAATTGTTTAATTAAAAAAAAAGCGAGGCATTGACGTCACTTCCGGCATCAACGTAAGTATATTACGGTGAGACAGACTTCGCTTATCCAGCGCGAAAGAGCTAAAAACAGATGTCGAGGTGTAATTTTAGAATTACTGCAGGTCCAGAGGTAGTTTAGTTCAGTGCTAATAGGGCATAATATACATCTGTTCATAAAACTCTTATTTTACGCAGTCATTTTCACACAAGGTAAATTAAAAGGTGTGCGTACGAACTGATAAGAGTTATAGGGAAATGTATTTGATCACTTAGGAAAGGTGTGTATATCTCTCTCTCCGAACCTATCCTAACTACGAGCATTGTCAAAAAGAAAGGTTTAAAGCTTAATCTTAAGGTAGGAGAGGGTGTCTGTAGTACTAATTATAAACTAGGAGGCACAAAAAATTTACCTGACAGCTGAAGGCTCTCTGGCCTGCCTTCTACCTCTGAAAACTACAGGAACCACAAGTAAGACCGCAGTCTTACTTGTGGTTCCTGCCCATATTGTCCTATCAACTTTTAGTTGATGTGGAACTAAAAGGTGATCGTTTTTGTACGGATACTCGCTTATCACTTTATTAAGTACACTTAATAAAGTATAAGCTCTTTGGCTCCACCTACAGCTTGCAATGCAGTTTCCAAAAAAGTCCACGGCATCCAACAAACTCCAGTGTATTATTGGCAAAAGTTGAGTCCTTTTTTGACAGTTTTCCTCTTGCACATTAAAGTGAGGATTTTATATCTGTGGGCAGAACAGTAAGTTCAGGTATGCCCCCAGAAAAACTGCCAAACCTGCTTCTCAAAGCAGGGAAAAAAAAAAAAAAAGGCTCCCTTGTGATTCTGGAGTGCAATCCCTGCTACCTTAACTAAAATGCATCTGCTTGAGATACGATGCTACACTTTTCTGTGCTTGAAGCCACTTTTTGTAGTCACTAATTCCAATTTAATGCAATCTTCTCTCTCTAGGGTCTGAAATCTTATTCAGTAAGCAGGTGTTTCGCAGCCGTGGTCCTGGTCATGTTTTAGTTATTTCGTTGCATTAACACACCTAATTCAAACTTGTAGTTATCATGAGGTTGCCATTGGGCATCATCTTGTTATCAAGGTCTGCACAACTCTGTTAAAGACAGTCATTTGTATCAGGGTGTGATTGAGGCAGGGAAATATCTCAAACATGCAAAACTGTGGGCTCCGAGGACCAGTGCTGAGAAACACCACAGTAAGCTATTCAGATCTCCAAGGCAGCGTGACATCGCAACTCCAGTTCAAACCACTTACCCAGCCTCTTCAAATTCAATCTCCAACCAGCTTCCCATTCTCTGTATCTATGAAGTGTTTACAGCAAAACTTTAACTTGACACACCCTGTGGGAAAGGGGTAAAAAGAGGAGTCAAATGTGTGGTTGCATCCCCCTTAAACTGGCTACTATGAACAGAACAGTAAGGACATGGGTGAAAGGGAAGCTGTTGTACCATGTCTCAGTGGTGTTTTGGCCAAAATGTGTCCTTTCTGTAAGACCTCAGGTGCTTGTGAAAAAAAGTTCATGCTTCCATTGAAGCTCAGGTAGTGCTGATGAGGTAGTGACATGGAGACTATTGACTAGACAAATAAAAGCTACTAAAGACTGGTTAAGCTTTGCTATAATTTACGTAAATTCATTATTTATTCAGTTTTAGTTTATTTCTATGGCACCAGTTTATGACAAAAGTCACATCAAGGACTTTACAGGGAAAACTAGATCAAAATTAAAACTCAAATGAAAAATAATCCATGTTCAATCATAATATTTCAGTTTAGTTCTATCAATATTATACCACTTCATAAAAACTGCCTCAATAGGGATCACAACAGACTGCATCAACCTTCACTCACATCCTGAACATGCAGAAGGCAACAGTGGAGAGGAAGGCACCTCCAGGACAATCAGGTTCATGATGGATGGCCATCAGAGGACAAGAGACAACAAAAACTCAAAGAACCATTTATGATGCCAAAAAAAAGTCTAAAAGAGGCAAACACAATTAGACCAAAATAACCAAAAACCAAATAATGTGATTATGATGCCTCAAAGGCACAAGAATAGCCCTTATTGAAGAAAATAGGATTTAATTATTCTAAATGAGATATTAAAATAATTGCATTTCTAATATGTTTTGCAACTTATAATTTCAATAAGATATGTTCATTAGCTGGTCTGAAGGTCGTGTCATCAAAGCGGATGAAACTTATTGAAACAAGTCAAAACAGTTAAATGGGGAATGGTTGCACAACATTGTTTTTTTAAACACTTTTTAAGAAGGAAAAGTGAGACATTTGGTTAAAAGCACATTAAAATGATCATTAAATAAGTTCCACAAATAAAGCCAAAAAAAGAGAAGACATCAAGACATAAAAATAATTAAAATATGTCATTCTCTGTTTCACACTGATAGAGAGAGCTCCATAGCTCTGGGATCCATGTTAGAAAATGTTGTGTCTTGTGTATAATAGTTTTTATTTCAGAAGAAATATCTCCAAGCTGGGAGCTGGCGTGACTTGCACCGATGGGAAACAGAAGTCAGTGTCGGGCCGATTTGCAGATTTTGTCATAGACCTCGGGGAAGGCATCCTTACATCCCAATTCGTCTCGAAGTCTATGGTAAAGCTGTCCATCAAACATCTCCCAAAACTCCTCCCGATCCATGTACACATCTGCATACAACATCTGGAACCTGCAGATCCAGAAAATACAAAAGAAGAGGACACAGTGTGAATATTACAGGCAGTTTTCATGAGTAAATCTGTCTCACTGGAGACTTACCCGTGCACATCTCTGACAAACTTCTCCAGCTGACGTGTCGATGCTCTGGCTTCAAAATGTTTGACCTTAGGCTCCCCGTAAGCTCCAATATCCACATACAGCTCCTCCTGTTGACCTTTGGGGTGAACCATCCCTCTGCCCGGTGGCAACAGGAATGGACACAGCCACAGAGGGTAAACCTGAAAGAGCACAAGTCATGTAAAGAATCCAAGCAGGAGTAGGGTTTCTCTAAACAGAGCGCGTCTATATTTGAGTCTCACATTGACATCCTGGTGGAAGCGCGTGACGGCGGACTTCAGATGCTTCATGGGTATCAGCATGTCCTGCACTACGTGGTGCTGTTCATACAGACGTCTGATGGTCTCTCCCTGGGTGAGCTTCAGCAGAGAGATCTTAGGAGGAACCATCCAGCCGAAAAGCCAGCGGAACACTGGATTGTTGCCGAACGGGATGATGTCCTACAGAAAAGGCACAGGCGTGATTAGCGATGCACACAGATAAAAAAAAAAAAAAAAAAAAAAAAACAGCAGAGGACCTAGGTAGACAATTCCCTGACAACATCCTGGTTTATTGAAAACTAGGTTTTCCTGAGTCACATTTTTGCCTCACAGAGCAAAGGTTCCTGGTCCAAATCCCAGCAGAGGTCTTTCTCTGTGGAGTTTGCAAGTTCTCCATGTGCTTCTGTGAGTTTTTTTCTCGGCTTCTCCCACAGTCCAAAAACATGTATGTTAGGGTAACTGATTATCCTAAATTGTGTGTGTTTTGTTTGTCCACATGTGGCTCTGTGATGGACTGGCGATCTGTCCAGGGTGTATTCCTGCAGACGGCTGGGATATACTGCAGTAAATAGGAATAAGTGTGCACAGATAATGGATGAATGACTGGCTTTGCTCTCTTTAAATCCCAGTAAAATGGAGCAGATTTGGTTTTTGGGTGGTGGGCTGGTTAAACAAAACCAAAATGTTTGAAGACACATCACTAAGAGGAAAACTGTCATGGACTTTTATTTTCAGTTTTCAGCCATGAAATCTAGAAATACTGCTAGCAATTTAAGTTTGCTTTGCAGGTATGTCTAAATACACTGGAGTTCATTGACTATGCACAAAAATTATGGGAAGCTAATCCAATCAGTTTATTCTTGTCGAGAGAGTCTCTGGGTAAAGTTAACAGGACAGAGTAGATGGCTGCAGCTGAGGATTAACGGCCCTTTGAATGAGCTTTGGCTTCGACGGTTAAAGATTCTGACTTTTTCTTTGAAAACGTAACAGAAGATGGCACTCAAATCTTTCCTTTGCAAGGTAGATGTATTTGGGGTTTTTTTTGGTGTTGTTGACAGGCAACAGCAAAACCTTTTACCATCCGACATAACACACGCTCCTTTTGACATATTTCTGTGGCTCTGAATACGCCACCTTGTCCGTTGCTCCGATTGGTCGTAGCTCTAAACAGCTGCATGCACAGGCTGTTTGATAAGCAACCACTGGCATCTCCCCTTGGATCGGGAGGCCCAATGGATTGTTTTCAGACCCTACACTTTTCTAGATGTGGCTCGGATTCATCAGGCTAAGTAATAATACAGTGTAAATGTAAGTACATATATAAAAGCCATTATAGTCCATGACACAGTTAAAGCAACTCACTGAAGACTTAATTTTAATATTTACAACCCACAGAATTTAGAACTTTCAATTCAGTGTGAACGTGTGCCAGCGCTGCCTGCCTACAATCTGATCACCAAGGAAGAGTGTTAATGCAGGTCTGAACGGGACCAAAGCGATAGGGTTGCATTTTGTCAGAGTTTTTATGTTGTACGGCACTTCACACACCAAAAATAGTGTCCTCGAACAGAGAAAAGGTCATTTTTACCTAGTAAACCCCTTTTCATTTCACATATGTACTTGATTAATTCCTAATCATGCACGCACAACTCTAAAGCATAATTTCTCTCATACACTCTGTATTCATTTTCCAAATTTGACTTTATAATCTAAGATAATGTGCATTTTTGCCAATTAACACAAGTTGTAACTGTCTGCGTGACAGGTTTTGTTTTGTATTTTGCTGATGTATTGTATTGTTGATGTATCGTATGTGTTGTGTGGTTACTGTTGTGATTGTTGATGGGAAGTTTAAGTTCTGTCCTCGAGAGCCAAAGTAACAGGTCACATGACCAGAATCTTAGTTAAAAGTGGCATGACCAAAGAATTGTGCGTCAGAGCTTTCATGAATGCAGACGGGAACGGATGCAAGAATTATTCTGCATTTGGTCTAAGAGGCGCACATGGTAATACTTTACGTTACTATTGTTAAATGTCATTGAAATGCCTTCATGTGGACTGTAGTGTATTTGTTGTTGAATTTAAACAGTTCGAAGTGGTAGACAAATGCTTGTGTAGTGCTAAGAGGAAATGTGTGATTTATTTTGACTTGACTTGTCATATGAGAGAAGAGACTGTCAAGACATTTGTTAAAGTTTTGTGTAGAAGACAATAAAATTGGCTCCAGCTTCTCTTAAATTCCACCAGGGGGCGGTCCCAAAACACCAAACGTTTACTCGCACCACCAATGCTCATCTCAAACTGGCCTGTTTCTGCCTGCCAGTCCTCTGCAATGTGAGCAAAACAACAAACAAACAAACAAACACAACAGAGCAATAGAGAGCTCAGAGGACACTCCTTCAGGCATCTGTCAAACCAAAGCTATGCATAATTTATCTTGACATTTACTTGTTACAGAGAAGAAGAGAAAAAAAAACCCCGTCAGTCCCTCACTAATGGCTTATGGTTTGTGTGAGCGACTGTGTGAGATCCGGGAGCACTCGACTGTTGGAGCCTAATGACAAGAAATGAGAAGTTGGTAAGGTGATGACTCTCTACAGCATTGGCAGCCCTTCAAGTAATCCTTGAGGTCACGGAATAATGGCTCCTCTGTGTGTGTGTGTGTGTCTACCTGAAGCTCCCAGAAGATGCTGCGTGTATGCCTGTGATAGTACTGCCTCAGAGGGATATACTCCACTCCACTGTGGTCTCTTTTTAAGTAGCCCTCCACATGCTTGAAGAACCAAGGTTTGAAGTGCAGGCCGATTCTGTTGATCTGATGCCCAAGAGGAAAACTCCACGTTACATCTGACAAAACATGCAAAGATAGCTCTTCATAAACAAAATACCTTACTTTGTCAGGCTCTGCATGGTCCGTCATGGTTCCTGTCATGATGACAGCGGAGTCCAGGCTGTACTGGATCCCCTCGACAAATGTGTTCTGCTTGTTCTCTGATGCTTCATTGAAGCGCCTGCATATGTTCTCAAGTCCTCTGACAGGCTCATAGCGCAGCTTCACCCACGGTTTAGCAGGAACTATTTTGACCTCCGCCGCCACCAGGAATCCCAGAGTCCCGCAGGACCACGGGACGGCATGAAACAGATCCGAGTTCTCCTCCTGTTCGAACAAGAACAAACCCAGATCTAGTTTGGCGACAGCTGTGGTCTTAGTGTCCAGGATGGCCAACATTAGACCATTTATCCAGTACCTTGTCATATTGCCAAACCTCACAACATGGACCACTCTTCTGCTATCTCATTTCAAAGCACAATGCAACTCATGGGTTTCTATTTGGATTTCAACAAACACGTTGTTCTAAACAAAATGGAAATTGTGCTAAATCAAAAGGTAATATCAATGCTTATAGCCAACCATAATCATCCTAACTATAAGAGTTAATACCTGCCTTAATGTCAGCTGACTGTGATAGAAAAAGGTAATAAATGCAACTGAAGTGTCTACGGACTTAAACAAATGTTAAATGCTACCTAGGCTGCTTGGCTAAAACCTAAGGCGGGGCATAATACAATGACTGTAATGTAGCATTGTGACACTGAAAAAGTATAAAACCACTAATCTACTTCAGGATACAGGCGCCCAGACTCTCAAGCATTCAGTACTCACCTGTGTACAACGTACTAAACTGCCATCAGCGAGAACCAGTTCGTATGCAACACAGATGTGCTGAAACAGGCCATAAATATGTGAGGAGGACTCGATGCCTGTGCCCATCACCAGCCCACCTGAGACAGGAGAGAGAGAGTCCAGGATGCTCTGTAGTAACTGAATTACTACCAGGGTGAGAACAACAGCAGACAAACAGATGGGCATTGGTCCGCAGCAAGTGTGTTGGTCTGTTACTGCGTTGGACGACATGATAAATGAATGTAGCACAGCCTGATGGGAAAACATTAGATTGTTGATGCGTAGTTTATGGGCTCAGGAAATCCATTATGAAACGCGATCTATGGGTGCTTCTAACACTGGAGCCATTTCCTCCCAGTTTCATCTTTGAGCTTCAAACATCAGGTCCTCTAACTCAATTAGACAAGTGGCCGAGGCTCCAAACAGGATGTGGAGCTTGATGGAGATGCAGATCTATCTTGCTGAACGATGAGCTGTGGAAATATTTACACCATCTTGCTATTTCTAGAATCCAGAAGGACAGAGATGACGGTGCTCCATTACTGCCCTGAAAATAATCCACAATATGCAAAACATACCCACGGTGAGGTCATCCAGCTCCGGCAGCACCGGAAGTGTCCAACCAATGGAGTTGAGGAGAGCGGTGACCTGGCCCATGTTGGCCAGCGGCTCAACTCTAACCACCTACAAGACAAAGAGCCCTGTGAGAAACTATCTACCATTTTATTCCTCTGTAGCCTGTATTTGATGCCCAAATCACCAGGCCTGTTGGATGAACAATTAAACAATGTCCTTGCCAAGCCTCATTCACCAGCATTATATGGAAAATCATTTGAAAAATTGGGTGAGAAACACCACCAAGTAGTCAGAAGGGTCATTTCCTGGCATCTATAACTACACCATATTGCCAAAAGTATTTGCTCACCCATCCAAATAATAGAAATCAGGTATTCCAATCACTTCCATGGCCACAGGTGTATAAAATCAAGCACCTAGGCATGCAGACTGTTTTTATAACTATTTGTGAAAGTATAGGTCGCTCTCAGGAGCTCAGTGAATTCGTGGAACTGTGATAGGATGCCACCTGCAACAAATCCAGTCGTGAAACTTCTTCACTCCTAAATATTCCACAGTCCGCTGAATTATAAGAACATGGAAGTGTCTGGGAACAACAGAAACTCTGCCACGAAGTGGTAGGCCACATAAACTGACGGAGCGGGTGCTGAGGCGCGTAGTAGAAAGAGGTTGCCAACTTTCTGCAGAGTCCATCGCTGCAGACCTCCAAACTTCATGTGGCCTTCAGATTAGCTCAAGAACAGCGTGCAGAGAGCTTCATGGAATGGGTTTCCATGGCCGGGCAGTTGCACCCAAGCCATAGATCACCAAGTGCAATGCAAAGCGTCGGATGTGGTGGTGTAAAGGACGCCGCTCTGAATGCTTCAGTGTACCATAACATTTTGGACAATTTCACACTGGACTCTAGAGCAGTAGAGACGCGTTCTCTGGAGTGACAAATCACGTTTCTCCATCTGGCAATCTGATGAATGAGTATGGGTTTGGCGGTTGCCAGGAGAACGGTACTTGTCTGACTGCATTGTGCCAAGTGTCAAGTTAGGTGGAGGGGGGGTTATGGTGTGAGGTTGTTTTTCAGGAGCTGGGCTTGGCCCCTTAGTTCCAGTGAAAGAAACTCTGAATGCTTCAGTGTACCATAACATTTTGGACAATTTCATCCTCCCAGCTTTGTGGGAACAGTTTGGAGCTGGCCCCTTCCTCTTCTAATATGACTGTGCACCAGTTCACAAAGCAAGGTCCATAAAGACACGGATGACAGAGTCTGGTGTGGGTGAACTTGACTGGCCTGCACAGAGTCCTGACCTCAGCGCGACAGAACACCTTTGGGACGAATTAGAGCGGAGACTGGGAGCCAGGCCTTCTCGTCCAACATCAGTGTGTGACCTCACAAATCTGCTTCTGGAAGAATGGTCAAAAATTCCCATAAACACACTCCTAAACCTTGTGGACAGGGTTCCCAGAAGAGTTGAAGCTGTTATAGCTGCAAAGGGTGGAGCGACATCATCATCGTTTGGATTAGGACTGGGATGTCACTTAAGTTCATATGTGAGTCAAGGCAGGTGAACGAATACTTTGGGCAATATAGTGTACCTTCAGGTGACATATTTCAGACCCTATCCTTTCAATGAAGCATCATATTTGACTGCTATGACTTGACATCAGAACAGGTAACTGTTTTTAAACACACCTGTGATGAAGTGAATCAGAATCACTTTATTGCCAATGCCAGTAAACAGATTCCCAGACTAGGAAATTGCTCCGATGTAATGGTGCAGATATAACATAAGATAATGGAAAGTAAAAACAGAATAAAAGTGAATATATGAGAATAAAGCAAAATAAATCAAAATAAAATATACTAGGAATAAGTTTACAAAAAAAACCCCAAAATCTACAATATATACATGTGCAACCACACCTGTATATGTAACCGATGGTCAAGTTCAAGTTTCCTGTTTATCTCCTCTTAAGAGACCCTTAAAGCCACAAATGGCTTGATAATATGGAGATTTCCCCTTTTTGAAGTTTTCTCTAGTTTCAAAACCTTAAGTCCAAGATTTTTCACCTTGGGCTCATAATTGTAGAGCTTACTGACAAACTGAATTTGCAGATTTACTCCACAATGATGCTTAAAAAAGTTGGAGGCTTAAATGGTTAATGGGCTAATATTTCACTTAAAATCCCAAATGTCAACTTCACAGTGGACCGAGAGGCCTGTTAGAAGCATACACACTTACCTGCCTCTTTGTGTCCACCTCCAGAATGTCCATCATATTGATTATTATGTTCTTGTGGGTTTTCTTATATTTCCCCACTCGAAGCGACACGGTGAGCCAGCCGGGTCGGCCTGTGCACATGTAGGTCTTACTGCCATCCTTCCTCCACTCACGCACCTGAAATGCATCAGAATTTGTGAAAGAGAGAAGAACGCATTCCCTCTAAGGTTACTACTTTAACGTTTTGTTGAGACTGCCTTGGCACAATTTATGAAATACAGTCCCGTTTCATATAAACCAGGTCAAATACTGGATAAATGATTGACGAAACAAGAGAACAAGGTTGTTTTTCTAGATGCAGATGTAAACTACAGGCAGAAACAAAATGAGCTGTCTTCACTTGTAGCCACCCAAGTAAGTTCATCTGAGTACTTCACTAGATATACACCATCATCTACTGTGTGATCTGAAAGGGTTTTCTGCTAGTTTATTAAGTCAGGATTTGAGAGGGGTTTTTTTGTTGTTTTTTTTGCAAGAATATAGAGTTAAAATTTCTAGAGTTTTTTGGGAGGAGGAAATTTGCAAGTTTACACAGTCAGTGTTTTTGGAGGCAAATAAGGAATTTGACCGCCATCTTTATATCTAATTTTGAACACTTTGGGAATTTTCAACCTTAGCCCAGCAACATTTCTGCTAGCCAGCTAGGATAATCCTGCCACTTCAAAGTGAAGTTGAACTTCGGATTCACAAATCTACCCTGCTTCTTCTTAAAGTAAACCCTATTATTGCATTACCATGGATCATCTTAAGTGGTTCGATCTTCCCTCTCACACTGTGCTTTCAGGAAATCAGGGGCTCCAAACACATTCTTGCTATATATGGCCCTGACAAAAAACAAAAACAAACAAAAAAAACTAGAAATGCCCCTGCAAGGGAAATTAAGCAACTGCACCAGCAGTTAACTTGAATGAAGCAAATACTTAAAAATGCAGATTTTTATCACTGTCCTTCTAGAAGCAAGAGGATGAGTTTGAGCTTTCCACAACTGTGGGTATTTGTGCATTATTTATCATGTGATGCTGGTTGATCTGAACACAACAAAAATACTGGACTGAGGTCATCTAGTTGATGAAATCATGAAGTGGATGAACACAATAGAAAGTCAACTGTAGGAGCACCTTGTTCATTATTTCAGACATAGAACTGATGGCAAACACCTGCACACATCTGGAGGTGACGACGACTTACTCACCTGTCGCTGGATGTCTCGCACGCGCTGTTCGTGCAGTTTGGGCGCCGAGCACATCTTGAAGATGATCCATGCCCTCACATAATAATACACGTCAAATATGACGGAGAGAGGCAACAGAAACAAACAAACAAAGATCCACCTCTGGTGAACGATAACATAATCTAGACCTTTGACTTTGATCCACAGCAGGAACATTACAACCAAAACTCCTAAATACAACAACGGCTCCATCGTTTAGGCGATAATCTGGACTCTGTCAGCAGCCTACAGCTTCCACGGGGGAAATACAATTTACACTTGAACTCTGTATTGATTACGCCGATTCCCGATCACCCCTTCACTACCATAGGTAAACGGAGAGAGGGGTTTAATATGCCCCTCCCCTGCATTGCTCTGATTGGTCAATGTAACAGAAAGGGTGGGACCAGCCGTTTAATCTTGGGGCCTATTGGTCAACACAGTTACCGTGCTTCTGTTGTTTGACCAATCATAAAGCACCGAGGCTGTCACCCCACGTATCAGGCCCTCATGGTGCTGTGTTGGATCTTTAACTCTGAACTCGAGTCACTGAATGAAAGCAACAAAAATGAAGATAATCGTTCCCGATCATTATCATCTCTCATATTTGTTCAGTTTTTAAGCAACTAACCGAGCTATGCTTGTGAAAGAAATATTTTAAAGATTAGATATGATTGAGTTAATATATTACTAGTAGCTCTTCATGACCTGACAAAGAACTGGAAATAAATACTTTGCAGGTTTCAGTCTGTGAGGAGATGAGATGTTTCCAAGGCCAGGTTTTGCTGGGTCGTTTTACATCTTTTCCAGAGACATGTAACATCAAACTCTTAAGTCTTAAAACACACATATCAGTTTGTTACAAGGTCAGTTTTCCTGTAATTCTGCTCTTGGCTGTGCGGTCTTAGACTGAAAATAAACTGTATTAAATGCAATGCCTAGTCAAATCCTTATTTCAGTCCTCCGTACTTAGTTAGAGGACTCTTTTTCTCTCTCTCACACAACATTACATGTAATACTCAGAATAAGATGAAGGTGAAATGTGGAGAAAATTGATCTAGAGTATAGCAGAGGAAGAAGAAGGAAATGTAAACCATTTATTCTCTCAACTGTCAATGGAAACTGCTGGGAGTATATGTTTAACCTTTGCATGAGGTACAAAGAACTGAAACACAGGTAGAAAAGTCTAAACATCAGTTTGAATTTGTGACCTTGCTCACATACATGTACATTGTTAATCACTTAGTTAGTTGCCTTATCATAAGAACAACCTTGAGGAGGAGGAGATGTCTGGAGGTTACATCGGTGGTCTACAATGATCTATGAGGTTTGGAGAATGGAAGAGGACAAAGAGAGGTGAATGATTGGGACCAACCGAGGCTCCAGTGAGGGGAGGGCTAAGTCTTGAGCATGGCTGCTCTCCAGCAGTTTAGCCAGTTATTTGTAATCACATCTACATATTTGTATTTTTTGTCAGGCAGCACTGTGGGTTAGTGGTTAGCACTGTTACCGCACAGCAAGGAGGTTCCTGGTTTGATGCCCAGCAGGAGTTCTTCTGTGTGGAGTTTGCCTGTTCTCCCGGTGGTTGTGTAGGTTTTCTCCAGGTACTCCAGTTTCCTCCCACAGTCCAACAACATGTATGTCAGGTTGACTGACAATTCTAAATTGCCCGTAGGTGTGGTTGTTTGTCTATATATGTGGCCCTGCGATGGACTGGAGACCTCTCCAGGGTGTACCCCTGCAATGGGCTGGGATTGGCTCCAGCAGACCCCCATGATCCAGTAACTGGATTCAGCGGGTTTAGAAGAAGGATGGATGTATTTTTGTCAGCAGAAAGCCTTTATGCACATTCTAAAATGATCTTTTCTGGGAGGTTATTGGGTGAACAGAAAAGGTCCTTGTACAAGCTTGAATCACTAATAAAAACAACTTTGAGACAAGCTGCTTGTGTTTATTTCTAACTAAATGTCTTCTATTTTATATCAACAAGCACACACGTGTCAGAAACCTAACAAAACACAATGAAACTACGAGGAATTATGTACTATAGTCAAGCAAAGGTTTGTACCACTTCCTTCCATACTTTTCTTTTTATTGAATAAAAGAATAAGATATTCTCTCATATCACTCTGTCATTATTTATTTAGCAAACCATAAGGCCAAAATGAAAATGAAAAATATGGGTAATGCTAAGTACCACTGTAGGTCCACATTTAGACCAGAAAACTTGAGTTTGGTCTCAGCTGTCCACAGGACAGTTCTCCAGAAGCCTCGTGGTTTGTTCTGATGCACTTTTACAAACCTCAGTCATTCTACCACGTTATTTTTAAACACAAGAACTTCTCAAAACAAACTTGTACTTGTTCAGTCTGTCATGAACTTTCATTTTTGAAATGATCAGTGAAGCCTGTGGGATTTGAGATGTAGCTCTTTTTTTTTTTAATCAACATGTTTCTCAGTAGCACCTCAGAGTGAAAATGCTGGGACGTCTTTTCCTGTGAAGACTGGTAACTGTGTTTAACGCTTTCCATTAGTGAATAATGTTTTTCACTGGTGGAGAATTACCAACAAATTGTATGGAAATAGTTTCATAACCCTTTCCAGATTGACAAAGAATCATAAGAGGTACTACAAATGTCTGCATGTAACTGTATATCTTTCATCAACACGTCTGTAGAACATATCCAGGAGATTTTTCAAACATCTGCTTCTCTTTTATCTCTATTTATTTATTTATTTTCAGCTTATACTGCGAGAATATATTTTACTATTGGGAATTAATAAAGTATTATTCAGTTAAAAATTCCCAAACGTAGCTTTCACTCTCCATAGTTTTTGTTGGCTTTGGTTGAGTGCAAACTCTGTGTGTCTTCTGTGGTTTATAATGATGCCTTGTCCCAAATGTCAAATAGTTTAAATATTAGAGGTCTATTTTTTGGCTAAAAATGAAAACTAAATAGGGCATAATAGTCTTATGCCACTGCTTTTAATACCAGATGTTTATCTTTGGAGCAGATTTTAGTGTCCCTGTTTACCAGCGAGCAGCATCATTAGGACACAACATTCATGTCTCCAGTACAGTTCCCCCGGGCCTAATGGCATTCGCATCCTCCTCAGCTGTGCTTAACTGCTCTTTGCAAATGTAAGCAAGCCAATGTACTAAGCTACTGATAAACCTGGTAAACGTTATACGTGTCTGTCAGCATGCTGGGGTTAGCTTTGTGCTTAGAGCACCACTTCATCTAAAGCTTCAGTTGCTCTTCTCATTGATATCAGGAGCTTTTATTTACAGCATCGAAAGCTGTGCTTTTAAACTCTTAGTTGTTCAAATCATTTCCACTTACATGTCAGTAACAACACTAAACATAGCCCCCTTTTGAAGGCATCTATGTAAAAGAAATGGACGTCCACATCAGTCCACTCCATTCGGAAGCCTCAGATTTGATAAGCGGCCAACACCATCTTGGGATCACGTATTTTTGTTTGTTTGTTTGCAGTAATAAAGTCAGAAGATTGCTCAACCTCCTGTGTGCCCTAAAAAAGAAAAGAAAAGGTAATAAATGATGTGACAATTATGCTTTGAGTTGATACTGAAGACTGGATCAACTTCGTGAATCACTCAAACTGCAGCGGTATCATTTTATGAGCTTTGCGTCATTCCTTATAGAAGGACGTAGGCATAAACTGGATTTCATGTGTAGTTTGTCCATTTACGTGCAGCGAAATTGCTTCAACAAACATTCATTCAATCTCTGTCCCTCTCTCCTCCTCTCATTCCCTCTTACACACACACACACACGCACGCACACAAACACACACACACAGGCTAAAGTGGTCTCCTTCAAACACATTAGACAGAGGGAGGGTGGGGCACCAGTAAAGATTTCTTAATGGGCTCTGCTGTCCTGTCCCCCATCTGCCCTGATGATAAACACTCAGTTTCTCAACATTAGCCTGATGCGCATCAAAGCTTTCACCATTTTGTTTCTCTTTTTCACCCCATCAAACCATCATTTTCATCACTTTTTGACCAGAGGTGGAGTTTCAGAGAGTAAGGACAAACACATGGACTAAATGATCAGGAGTATTTTAACAGCAGAGGAAAAGAGCATGACAGGAACCAGTAAGTGAAATTCAAGAGGAATTCTCTGTCCGGGGATCTCTGTGAGCGTGGAGTAAATTATTTTGGCTTCTGGTCTCTGTTGGAGGGTATGTGGACTACAATCTGTGTTACTATTTACATGTGAATGACACTATCCAGCCAGCCACAGCCAAGCAGGAACCTCGGAGCCAGTTGACAGCCCTCGGGGAGGATGCCTTCCCTGTATCATGGAGCAATCTTCATCGGTGCCTTCCTCATTGTGACTGGGGGCTCCACAGCCTTCCTGACCTCGCACCAGAGCCGTCTGCAGGCTTTCTCCCTCTGCTGTGTGGTGCTAGGGGTTGTCATGCTTATCTTTGGACTATTTTGGGCTATGAACAGCAAAAGTACCGTAAACTATAACCATCAGGAGTTTGACCCAGAGTGCCCCCACTACCCATACAACGACTACACCAATTACCCGGGCCATGCTCTTTTCTCTTCCCCAGGGAACCACCTCCCAGAGTCCCAGTCTGTGTTTCTGCCCAGGTGGGTGAAGGAAAACAAACAAACAAAAAAGCTCTCTCTATATGTCAACCTACAAGTAGTGGTATGCCATGCACGTTTCAGTCTGCTCTAGTATGGCTATTTTCTTTTTTAATCTTGCTGCCAGAAAAATAATGGTGTCCAGTTATTGGTAAGTGATTTTCTGAGCTTGCTAAAAAGAAAAGCGTTTATGACCCTAAAGAGTACATTTGATCATGAAACGTGATCCACATATCCCAACCCTTACTGTTCCCTTCATTGTGCTGCCATATTTATTGTTTTCTGAGCTGCACTTTTCATAAAGGTTCAAATATCAGTTTAAAGAGATCATAACATAAGCCTCACTCGCATCGTGCAGCTCACTAACATCATTTTCATGACACAAATGCTGTGGGGCTAGTAAGGTGGGTCCCATTCCCTCGTTGGACTGCCTCATGCAACACATCTGCATTTATCACTTCTCAGAAAATGATGGATGTAGCGACCATTACATCCTACAGCTATTTGTATTTGTGCCTTAGGTTCAGCTTGTCATTTGCTACCTGTTTTCTTTGTTTTGTTTTGCGACAGCTGTTACATTCAGAGAAGCAGCAAGCAACTGCAGCACTTTTTCTGCACTTGAGTTTACTTATATGGATGTGTCCAGTCACTATCACCTCAGAAAATCTCATTTAATAAAACCCCCGTCAATGCATTTGGGGTGGCCAAGGTCTAATAATTTCTCATTCAGTGAGCCATTCACATCTGCAGGATGCTGTGACGTCACAGACCCAGATCAAAGTAGGATTACCCTGAGTTCCAGACATTGTCGGTAGCCAACTTTTCTCTTGTGCTGTGTTTGCTCTACCCAGATCCTGAGACAGAGAATAGTTTTGTCACGCAAAGCTTTACACCAGTTTCAACAGAGACTGGGTCTCTAGAGCCAATCACCTGACTCCCTAATCCAGCTGCTACGAATACAGCAGCAAAGACACATTTGAAAAGGGCATGTGTTGTATCTCTCTGGTATTGTGATTAAAGCATATCACATACATTTTAATTGATTTTTTTTACACAGATGTCCACAAATGAAAGCCTCAAATTTAAGCATCACTTTGAATTTGTTTCTATTTGTTTTATTGACAAACAACACTTAGTAATTTCCTAAAGTTGAACTGTAGTTTTGTAAGGAATATTAAGTGGTATTTAACAGATCCATACTAGCCGATCTCTTGTGCAATAGGTTTTTGTAATTAGAAAGGCTAAACTAAGCTAAACTATACTTACCTAAGCTAAACTGCACCATGAGCTGAGCTATAGTAAGCTAATCTTGACTGTTGTTTTTAACATAAAGTAATACAGACATCAGCTACGTCAGTATTTTTGCTCTCTGTGAAGAAACACATTTCTGAGGCGCAAAAAGGTCAGACTGTTCCTTTAACTAAGAATTTGTGGAGAATTAAAAAAAAAAAAGAGGAATCATATTTTGCACGAATCAAAATCACTCATTATTCACTTACAGTGGATTAGTGAGCTTCCCAATTTGCAGCACAAATTGTTCCTAGTATAGTGGACAAAGTATTCCCCTATACACCATTTAAAGTAACGTAGAATCGATGGTCACCAACCCAGCAATTATATCCCATAATGCATTCCTTGCAAGGAAAAATGGCTTATGATTAATTTGACTCACTGCAAATACAAGGAACATTTGCAGTGATATGAACAAAAGGCATCTAGATGACAACTCTATGAACAAAGAGATGTGAAATCATATCAGCATTACATTAAGGGTAAGAGGAACCAAGAATAAAATAACAGATTTTGTTGCTGTTGTCATCTTTTTTAAGCACATTTTTTATTTTTTTACGACTGGAGGCATAAAACAAATACATGAACTTTGCTGTGAAAATAATGTGTTAAATGGAACATAATGCAATATACTCACTGGTATATATATATATATATATATATATATACATATATATATATATATATTCTTTTATTCTAATGATGAGTCCTCTACAGACACCTGGTAAAGAGCTTGTAGGTATTAATGAAAGAGTGAGTGACTTTGGACACCGAGTTTGGTTGTATTTGCTGTACCGCACATGACCTTAGCAACCCTAAATTCATCTTTTTTTTTCTCATGATTGTTTATTACGTTATCTCTCTTTCCTGAGTGTAGGACGATGGAACGCCACAGGCATGGGGCTCGGTGTGAGGATTTTGACTATCCTCCCATGGACTCAGGTGGTTTCAGTCCAACACCTCACCCTCCTCCGTGGCTGGGACCCCCGCCACCCTATGAAGTTGCCATCAAGACCACCTGCAGCTCTACACACCTACGACGTGCATATTCAGACACACACCTGGCAACAGAACCCCTCTTTGGACAATCAAGAGAGATCAGTTTTGAGGTGTGATACTGATGACATGTCACATTGAGTGCATATCTGTCACACATGAGAACAGGAAGACTGTACTTTAACTGTCTGCTTTATCGTTCACTTGAAGCATGCTTGTGTCCTGGTTCCAGCATGTTTTCCTGTATGTTTCCAGAAATTTCAGTCCAGGTCAAATATATGTTGATCATAATTTGGCCTCATCAGTGTAAAATAAAGCACCAACATGCACAGCAACAATTTCACTGTCATGACATTCCTCCAACACTCATTAAGTCAAACCTTCCAAACAGGCAGTTAAGTAAATTGTTATTTGGGGTTCTTTTATTCTTGCTGTGAGTCAGAGGACAAGATTGATACCAATATTATGTCCATAAGGCAGCCAGGGAATATTAGCTTAGCCAGGCATGTACCTGTACACAAGGTAACTAAAGTCCACTTGCTAGGCAGGTTTTAACAACAGAATGTATATTAAACATGGAGACAGCCACGATAACACAACCCAATCCAATCTGTGTGATTTATGGACTTTTGGGGTTTGCCTCTTGACGTTGCTAATTTGGGTTGTTGGAGCCAGAAGTGCCGTGGAAGGCTGAAAAACACAGGAACTCTGTTTTATCATGTAGGTTACATATTAAAATACCAAACTTTAAGAGAGAGGCAGGGATAAACCATAGACTGTATACAACAACGGATGAAGCATTGGGTCACGTGACCCATTGGTTCCCATCAGCTTCTGTAGCCATGTTGCTTCAGAAGCTGATGGAAACACACCCACCGCATGTTAGTCAAAGTTAGCTTTGAACCCCGATGAGATATCTGCAGAACTGCTGTCAGACACTTACAGTGGGATATGTCATTTAATATGTTGATTTGGCAGAGAAATCAAAAATGACGGTTGCATTTAGCTGATGTTGGGCTTATACAAACGGATGGTTGCTTTTCTAAGCACAGTGGCATGATGATTCCAGGTGAGGAAGTGATAACGGCTAGCCAGTGGATGAGCCGACTATCAATCAATTACATTAGAAATAAATTTAATGCTTTATATA
Source organism: Zenarchopterus dispar (assembly GCA_028564865.1). Classification (NCBI taxonomy): domain Eukaryota; kingdom Metazoa; phylum Chordata; class Actinopteri; order Beloniformes; family Zenarchopteridae; genus Zenarchopterus; species Zenarchopterus dispar. The sequence goes on from JAOWBL010000019.1 coordinate 1,433,092, forward strand.
AACTCTCCTGGTGTGGCACAAAAAAATTCACTCACTTCAGAGCTGTCATGGATGTTAAATCAAACAGCTGAGACCAAAACATTTTTTTGGAACCAGCTGTAAATATGTATATTTCTGCTCTAAAATCGGACATTTTAACATGGGAGTCAGTGGAGAAGGAATCGCCTTTGCAGCCAGACTCTAGTGGTCAGTCGAGGAACTGCAATGAATCTTATTTCCACATGAGCCTCAGTGTGGAAGTAAGGTGGTTGGCGCTTGAGATAAACTCACATTTAGAGCCTACCTTGAGTGGCTATTTGAGGAAACGCAGCATCTTGGCTCCTATGTGTTAAAGTCATTTTTTTCCACCATCAGTTTGTTGCTTGGGTATGGGCCTTTACAGTATTTCATGGTGATTAAATTTGTACAGGCATATCTGTTGGTCAAACACATCGGCGATGTTCCAAATGGTGCACTGTCATGAGTAGACTCTCAAGCTCAGCAATTGTAAATTTCATACAAATGTTTCTAATCTCTCCTCTTTCTATGAGAGATTCAAGTTCAAGCACCTCATTCTCTTTTTGACCAAAAATGTACAAATGTGCATCCTGCCACTTTGTTTGCATTGATGAAACTGTTGAGGCGCCAAGCGGTCGACACTGAGTTTTCTGATCGTTATGACTGCATCATCCGGGTACTTACGTTGCACTAGAACAAAACAGTCTGAAAGCACTTATACACTCAAAATAGTAAAAGTAAATGCATAAGTGCACATAATCACCCGCTCTCTGCCTTAAGCACAGTTTGGCTGACATCAACTGAAACATATGAAAAAACATGATGCTAGGAAGATTGAAACTACTAACTGTCTAAAGATGTGAAACCGCAGACATTTAAATGTTTGATTAACATTGTAAAGGCAAATAAAACATTTAAACAGTAAAAAATACTGTGATTTAATCTTGTTTAGAATAACTATGGGGATCTCATTTACTTTCTCAAAAGTAGTTATCAGGTAACAAAACTGTGATGTATCCAAATCAGAGCGGCCTGACGTGAAGTCGGCCTGGTCTTGGAGTAACTTTATTAAATGTATTCAGAGGGATTTAAAAAACAGAAGTCTAATAAATTCTTATTTTGTGAGGTCTTTAACAAGCTTTACATACCTTTTATTTTCTGAGCTTGTGACAGTCTGTTGGACGTAGATAAAAAGGCAGAAGTTAAGTTCATATTAACCGGCTTCCAGTTGCCATGGTAGCGGAGTCACTCAGGAAATCCAAATTTCCTTCAGTTTGACACATACTTGAGCAATTTTTTTTTTCTCTCTGGGATTCCCTGGTGACGGATTCTTGGTTTTCACTTGCCTGCCAAGCACTGCAGTTTATCTCTGGGAATGTTAGGCTTGAAATCCTGAGCAAATGTTTGCCTCATGTTTTAGTTTGTGGGGCACACGTGTACTCTTCATCCAGTTGAAAGCGGGGGAACAATGACTCATCAGACCGCAGGAGCTTTTTCCACCGCTCAATAGACCACTGCAGCTTGCTGTCGGCTAACGACTGAGCTTTACAAGTATTACAATTTGGCCTAATGTAACTAAATAATGACTTTATTCTGAAGGATCACGTTTGCGTTTTTGCATTTTCATATGTTTAAAGAAGATTTTCCTTCCTCCAGGATGTCATTGTTAAAAAATGCTGCACAGTAATCAACCTCCAAAGGCCTTAAAGTTGTTGTTTTGTTTAAATTTTTGCTGTGGAACAATTAAATTTAATATCTGAAGAGTGGTTAAACCAAATGTATGTATTTATTTAACCACTGATACTAAAAAATGAAGTATCTGAGCAGAAACATGCAAAAATAAGACCTTGCAAAATGAAATTCTATGTCACGGACGATTAAATAATTAAGACTGATGGGGTAATCATCACTATGGTTAGCTCAAGAATATGCAGCTTCATCTAGTTTAATGAAATTAAAAGAATGATTGATTGTGTGTATTATCACCAACCCAGTCATGTTGAACTGTTACACTGATCTATTTAGGGAGAGCGACATGCTCCTTTGAACTCTTTTGATCCTTGACAGCCAAGCACAATTAAATCTGATATGACTGACAGGATGAGAGATGATGCCCCATCTGGTTTTGCTTTATTTCTCTGCACATGCATGCATACGTGATTGACAGCTTTATTCTTGAAAAAGACCAAGGGAGAGAACATGTTGTAAATGGCTGTGAGTGTATTTAACTTTCTTTAATAAAACAGGGATTAAAGACTTCTTTTGTCAAATGCTTGGTGTCTAATTAACAAGAAAAGAAATCTGGTTTTCTGTTGAAGGTAAATGAAGAGACTTTGTATTCACTCTATTTTAGATTTCAGTCTGCTGTGGGAAAATTGAAACATTTTTGCTCATAATGGATGGAGGATTAGAATAAATGAGTAAAATGGTGCACAAACTAAGTATCGTCATAAATTTCTCAACGTTTAGCTCCTGGGCACGGACATTTTAGTCATGCTAAAGACACAGTACAACGACATACCTTGTGGAGACAGTTTTATTTGTGTTTTGCATCTACAGATGTGCATCTTAAAGATTTCTGCTTTGTTTACAGATGTCTACTTCAAAATAAATTGCTATTTTAAGCCTCGATCATAGAACTGGATCTGTACTTAGACATTTTTGACTTATTAGTGCAGCGTCAGAAGAATGGAATGTATTCCTTTTGTGTCTATTGATAAAAATTTGAACAATATTCAGTGGTCAACTTGTATACGTACAATGTCGAAAAGTTACGTCATATGGACGTATGATGAAGTGGAGGTGATAGGAAGGAGATGCCTGTCCATTCACAAAGTTAAAATGACTCCACTCTGTCTGTGGGGACCCCCTTCACACTACCACGTATGTGGAATGACAAGTCAGAGGCTTGAAATAGCTATTTATTTGGACATATAGTTTTGACCATGATTGTTTAGTTATGTCTGTGTGAAGCTTGTACAGAAGAAAATAATGATAAGGAAAAATAATAAGAATTAATACCAATTTTAGCATATCCAGACTGCATCTAGAAAGATTTTTGACAGTTTGAACAGCCAAAAACCACACGAAAAGCAGTTTTTTTCAAGTCTGATTCCAGTTTGCTCACACGTGGCTCAATCTGACCCATCAAGTTGCTCAAACAGGATTTCTAATTGTCTTCTGTGTCATCTGCAACACCTGCACAAACAACGACTATGACCACGTCTACCAGAGTGATAGAAGTGACACGTGATTACTCAGCTGAACCATCCACTCACATACCTGCAGCTGCAGAAATTCAAAGCACACCAAGTGGAGGTGCAAACAACACTGGAAGGACATTAGTAGCATGGCCAGTGGTTTCACATATATGGAAAAGTTAACTAGTCCCGAAAATGTTTCAGTTCAAACCTCTGAAGCTTTGAAATGACTCTAGCACCGGTCCGGCTCTGGTTTTGGTTCAAGCTGGTGAAAAATGGGTATTTGTGGTCATTATCCATTCTATATTTGTCTTTTTACTTACATCTCTACTTCAGTCTCTTGGACAGGATTAGGGCTTCTCCTTCCTCCTTTGGCATTTTTTCCTATTCTGCTCCTGTCAGTAGTGCACACATACAATGTAGTAGCTTTCAAAAGCACACGTTTGCAAATGCATCTAGTGGAATCGTATGATTGATGCAGCTGATTTTCAGAGGATATTAAGTCAGAAAAAGACAAACGCAGAAGAAGCTTTAGAAGGACGAGAGAGCATATATTTGCCTTTGTCATTGATGGGGACACGTATGAATCCCCTATAACACAATAAAGAGAAGTTCTTTATCACGTTATAGGGGATTCCCCTGCTCTATAACATGTCCTTCATGTTATGTCCTTCATGCTAGATTTCAGGAGGGTCCAATTCCTCAGCTTCGTCCCTTTAGTGGGCTAGTAACAACCGGATATTACACCAATATTATTAATGATTCATGGACAAAGTATAGTGGCAATTTCAACATTTTATTACACTTGTTGGTGCTTTTTAAAACTTACAGGTTCATTTTTAAACAGATGTTTTATAAATATTATAACATGTATCTTCAAAATATTTACTTCCAGTTTAAAAAAAAAAAATTTTAAAAAAAAATCTTGTACATTCTTTACCAGAGATAACATTACATTTTTGCCAAAACTGAACAGCAAAAACAGTAAGAAAATAAAATAATGCTTTTTATAAACTTTTTAAATTTCTTTTTATATAAGCTGAATTCAACAGCAGAACTGGCAACATAACAGAGAAGAAACCCAACTTCAGGCCTCAGAAACAGGATTCAGAACAGTCCAATAAATGAAAACACAAAGCAAACTAAAGGGCCTCCTTTTATTGAATGAGTCACAATTACTCAATGCTAAAAAAACAAAACAAAAAAAACAAACAAAAAACCCCCAACTTGGATTAATTTCATATCTCAAAAAGATCTACTGCATTGCTTAGCTCCAAGAGAAAATTTTTTTTCTTTCTTTTTTTTAATTTTTAAACTTTTCCTGTAGTCTGGGGGAGAGGTAACCTGGTGGCTACAGAGGTGGGCTTGGGTGTGGGGGACCAAAGTTCAGTCCCTGGGTTGATAACATAGATGAGCCACTGTGGGCCCCTGAGCAACGCCCTCAATCCCCAACCTCTCCCACGCACTAGAAAAATGGCAGCCCCACCGCTTGTAGTGCAGCTAGTTAGAAGTAGAGGACAAGTTTCTGTGTGTTTTGTAAGATATATGCTGAATTGTTATAACTTGCCAGCAAGATCCCAGATACTAGAGAATCTGTTTTTATGCCTTCTTTGATTGTAATAAACCTTTATACGCATTTAAAAATTGGCTTCGGAGCAGTCTTTTTCATCCCTTTTTCACACTCGTCAACAACCACAGATGTTATTAATTCATAGTAGTTTCACTTAAACGCTGTCAGCGGCAACAGAAAACGATACTCTTTGAAATACCGTAACTTTTCGACAGTTTTATACCATCGACGTAATTCTGAGAGACTCTTAAAGCCGACGAGCGCCGCTTTGCGTGGATATACGACACATTACGGTAGCGGCCGCGGCGCCCGCTCCCACAGCTGCCGGCTAGCACAAACCCCTTTGTGTCCGTCTATATTGACAACACGTTGACACTGCTTTTATTTATTTATTTATTTATTCATTTATTTTTAAGTGGAGGCAACATCATTGGGAGGGACAATTTAATAATCCCAGGGTAGTCCAGCCAATGCCCACGCCGATTCTACGCCCTTGCAAGGAAGTGTAAATTCAAAGATACAAAGAGTAAGAGCTTCAGGCAGCAAACTAAAACTAAGTTAGACATGATTCAGTCAAGAGGATGACTACAAGCCATCCTGCGCTATGTTTTGTATTTTCTCCGTGTTATTAAGAGCCACATGATGTCTTTTTTATAGTTTTGGTTGGATGGTCCTCCACCCCTTCCCCCGCCCCCCCCCCCCCCCCCCCCCCCCCCCCCCC
>JAOWBL010000019.1:1438679-1488245 GCA_028564865.1 Zenarchopterus dispar
TGGATTTTGCCTGTTTTTACGTTCCTCCCTTTTCCACCGTTTCACCCATATTTTTCTAGCGCCGTTAAGACCCCCCCCTCCCCCCCCCCCCCCTTCCCCCCCCCCCCCCCCATCTGAGCTCCATCTCAACCTGAACCTTCAGGCGGTGTAACTGCTCATCTTCAGATGTGACTGGACCTGCCCAAACAGAGGCAAAGGGACGCTGCTGGGACCACGAGACCGCGTGAACGCCCTTCCCTCTCAAACACTTCCTTATTGTAATAAAAAAAAGAAAGAAAGAAATGCACTTCCTCACTCTCTCACTTCCTCGCAGAGCTCTGCTGAGGCTGCGGCCACATGAAATCCACGCAGGACCCAGCCCACAAGCAACATCAGCTGCTCCCTCGCAGATTTTCGGTGCCACAATCTCCCCCGCCACAACCGGAAATGGGTTTTCTGCGGGGAAAGAGGGGGAAGTGGCAGAGGGGCTCATCATGAGGGGACGTGCGGCGGATTCCCGGGATTCACGGACTAACGCGGACGGACTGTTTCCCCCAGATTTTTCCAGGGATCGAGAGGGCGCCAGTCGGGAATCGTAAGGGAGAGATAAAGTTGGGGATTAGGAGAAGGGGAATGAGCACGCATCCAGCACAGGCATCATCTGTGCAGCTCCTCACCGTGGTTTCCTGTCAGGTAGGAGAGGATCCGTGTTTCTGGACTCCCGCAGGAGCGCACACGCCTATGCAGATGATTTACATGTTGCTCCTTGTTTCCCTCTAAAGTCAGTGCTGTTTGCTGATGCATGTTGTAATCGCCCTACACTGTTTTCTTTTCCCACATCAACACACTTATACTAAGAAATTTGTGCAACTATCTTTGCATGGAATATAACACAGGCTAACGTTTACTTTGTACACTTTAACTCAAAGCCTAATCCATACCACTAACTGCTTAGCCATTCTATGCAGACAAACTTTTTAAAATCTGCAGCCTACGCTTTCTCGGTCTCTTAATTTTACTATTACATGGCAAACATAGCTCAAAGTAACAGTGAGAACAAATTACATTTGTATTTTGAAGTTGAAGTTTCCGAGTTCCAAGTTGGAATTTTCAGCTGGAACGCCTTTTAAAGTCGGAATTCAAACACTCAGCTAATTTTAGTTTTATAACAGTTCTGTCTTATTTCATTTACATTCAGTGAGACTTTTTAACATGGCATTGATCGATTTTGATCAGTGTTGCTAAACTGTATGTGCTAAGAAGCGTGTGCAGCGCTCTTATGAATCAGCATTACGCACAGTGGCTAGCAGTAACAGTAGCTGGTCCATTTGGAAAGATTTATTTTTCGACTGTTCAACTGGAATGCTTTTAACTCGGGTCTCTCAGTGGCTGTAGTGATAGCGAAGCTTCTCGCCCCAATGTCTAATCCTAGCCACCTCTGCGGGAGGCATTCAGGGTGTTTATTACTAAAGTAAATAACATTTTCATTGTTTTTGCGGTAGTTAGTTCAGCTCAAGCTTATGTGATAGTGCTGATTCAAGCAAAGTCCCCTTAAAACACTCTTTTGGACACAGCAAACAGTTTAAAGACACGCTCACTGGTCCCAACAAGGTCAAATGAAAAGATCCCAATGACGTTAAACCCTTTGCAATTGCAGCCTTGGACTTTTATCTGTACTCTCTCTCCTGCAGACTGGCTGTGGCTGAAGTGGAGTAGGATCTTGAGCTAGAAGAAGTGAATCCCCTGGAGGGCAGCATGTCGGTCCATCATGGCTGGCTGTCCTGTCTAGGCGTGATACTGATGACTGGTGGGGGGGTCATGATCTTTGGTTTTGGCGCCTTCCATTCGGTCCCCCTGTTTATACTTGGGATGTTTCTGGGCTTCGGGGGTTTGGGCCTGCTGGTCAGTGGACTGTGCATGGCCATGAAGAATCTCCAGGCGGCAGTGCCAGGACACTTTCTCCTGCACCCCCGCACCGGGACGCGCTTCAACCCGCAGCAGGCCGAGGCGATACAAAGGTACACACACGCCTAAACTCTGTGTGACAGCTGAGGTTTCACTTTTTGATCGATGTTTTTCCACAAATAAGTGTTGAGCAGCATGAAGTAGGAGTTTCCAACAAGGAGACCCAACAGGGTCGCAGGATGAAAAACGGCAGATGAAAAAGACTGGAAAATGATCTGAATAAACATCTACCACCTTTCCAGAAACTGGAAGAGGCTGCATCTGCTGTTAGAGTCAGCATGCTTACAATGCTTATAGTCAGCAGGTTTGTGGAACATGTTCACCATCTTAAATTACAGTGACAGTTTGCTAAAATGCACTAATGAGCCCTTCAACAGAACCTCCAGCTGGGGAGCTCTTAGTTTATGTGATCAACCAAAGTCAGACAAATGAAAATTCAGATCTGATGACTGAACTGGATGTAGAAAAATTTGGGATAGCCAAAGGGATCATAGCTCATCCTGTAATAATCAAATATGAATCAAAACTGCTTCTTCTGGTGGCGTTATAAAGAAAAGGTGAGAGTATCAACAAAGTTTAGGTTTAATCCTCTGGGAAAGAGGAATGTCTGGACCGCATTTAACGGCAAATCCATCTAGTAGCTGTTGGGATATCTCAGTCTTTTCCCTTGGCAAGGAAACCCCTGGCACCGAGAACAATGGGCTCTGTTTTTAAAGGCAGTGGCGTCGCTGTTCAGGCTTCCCTTATGTTGTTCAGGAAAAATCAACACGCTTGCAGACAAATACCAGAACATGCCATCCAATCGTCTTGCTGTTGAGCAGATCACTGTTAAGCTGTTAAAGCGCGGAGTCTGACGAAGACCAGTGAAGTATACCGGGAACCTGAAGAGTTGCAATGCTGGAAAACAAGATTTCCCCTGATTGTGGTCCAATTTCTTTGAGAAGTAGGTCACTAAGAAAACAGCAGACGCATGCATGTGGTGGACAGATTCCTGCCTGGAACTGTCTGAGGTAATCTACGACGGCTGTGCTCGATGTCCAGCCCTGCGCGAGACTCATGCCAAGAAAACAGTTTTAATCATCATCATTTCTTTTCTTTACATGCGCACACTGACAAAGCTCAGACTGGACAGTTTTTCTAAACATAATTGAACTCCGATTGTGACACGCAGATGACGGATGAAAAGCAAAAATCTCTGTTTGAGAGATCGGCGAGTGCAAAATGTTATATACAAAATCAAATGGAGTCCTGGTGTTGGAGGAGTATTCCTGGAAGAGATCTACGTTTAAGAGCAGCTGCAGGAGTTGGAGCTGTCAGAGGAGCAGTTTGTTGTGTGAAAATATGATTGGTTTTCCTTGAATAGGGCTGGCTGGAAAACTGATTGATCTGCAAGAGCAGAAACATTTCAAATAGTAATAAAAAGCTCTTTTATGTCAAATAGTGGCTAAAAATAGCTGAGGTGTTAAATAAGTTAACGAAATTGGTTGCTGAAATATGACAGGTCAGATATACCTGGCAGCAGATGTGCAAGCAGAAAACTTTGGCTACCTGTTTTTTTTTTTCCTTTGGAAGTAAACATGGTTTAAGTAGCAGCTGTAACATTACCACCCTGACTCCTGTCAGAGCACTTCTCATCACCTCTCTTGCATCCCAAACTTCAGGAGGTTGGACCGAATTCGTCGAGAGATGTCAACCGATTCCGTCAGCAGGTCGCCAGAGCCCGAGCCGTCCCTGCCGTCCACCCCGCCGCCCTGGACCATGGAGCCGCCTCCATCCTATGACACGGTGATGAAGAGCCAGGACCACAACGAGCAGCTTTAACCTCTGTCGGACATCCTAAACTCACGACAGTGCCTTTTGTCTCCGGCTCCCAGCCTTAAATGAACTTTCTGTGTTGTCTGCGACCTCGCCGCAGCAGGTCTTTTGTGTGCCTCAAGACTGACAGATGTAAGGAGCAAAAATCCAAACCCCATTTCGCTCAGGCTCCCTGTGTGAGACTCGACAGGGACACAAAGAGGATCACAGGAGAGAAAAGTCTCATTTGAATGCAGAGACTGAATTCCTTTTTGAGAAATACGGTTTTAATCCTTCAGGTTTGATTGTTTTATACACTATCCTTTTGTCAGTAAGCTATTGTATGAAGCTAAATGTTGCTTAGGTTTAATTACATCTGTGTGTGGCATACTGCTGAAAACAGCTAATACTTTATCCTCATCACGGCTGCAATGACCACTCTCATATTTCACTCATCTGTCTGTCATCATGTCAGTTATTTTATTGGTTTTATTCAACAAATAAAAATGATCTCTTGTGCAATGCTTTTTAAAATTTTTTAAAAAGGAAACAGTCCTGTTTTATCTGGTAATTCTTGGCTGAAAAGAGTAACATTACTACAGTTGGAAATGTAAAATATTGGCCGTGCACTGAAGTTAAAAAGAAAATGCTACAAGCATGCTGTATTTGAACTGTTATTGCTGAAATTTCTGTTTTGAAGAAATAAAGGACTCACATTTATCTGTCTTTGACTGGTGACGTGAAATGTCCTCTGTATGGTTAAGAGATATTTAGATTAAGTGGATATTATTGATCTGTTGTGTCCTGTTCAGGACCACCAGGAGCTGAAGTCTATCGCAGTTGTCATATAGCAAGAGGCAGCGAATATCCGGGCGAGCTCACCTGTCAATCTCATGCTGCTATCGGTTTATAAGACTACATTTATGTCTGTCAGGGTGGTTAATTTCACAAAATTGGCTCCATATCATCTCTGGGTTTTATCCTGGGAAGAGCTGATTCAAGTATAAAGACTTCAAAAGGCCAGAGCAAAACCAATTACGTGATCCCCATCTTCCATTTAGAGCCTACTGAGTTTATTGTTACACTTATAACCAGAGGAACCCAGAGCCAGGAGGCTGCTGCAAAGGCTGCTGTGTTGCACTTTGCTTCTGTGAAATGGCGTTTCCGAACTCAGTATCCCACAGTCATCTAAGGAAACTAATTTTAGAGTTTCCTTAGATGTCCCTCACTAAAATAGCAACAAACAGAGCTCTTGTCTGTGGGCATGAGATCAAAGGTGCTCCTTCTCCAAAGGGGGCATTTCTTTTCTTTTCTTTTTTTTAAATTTCAAAAGCTCACACAGTGTCCTGTTTTTGAAATGAAATGTTTGTGACATGCTTTGCTCAAAAAAAAACTATAGCCATGCAATATTAAAGTTCACTTTCCAATCATGTGTTTACACCTCTGTTCATCTGGAATCAGGGGGCGGAGTCTCAGTTCCAATCCACGCCCCCTCCTTCAGGGTCAATCGCTTTGGAAAAACCACGTTTTACAGGTAAGTGTGAGCCACTTTGGAGGTACAGCAAACGTAACAACATGTTGGCAGCAACACGTCTCATAAAATTTGAGACACGGCTAACGAAAGGCTGAAAAAGGAAGTGTATTAAAATGAAACACCTGGAGGAGCATCTTGCAGCTAATTATGGTAGTTGCCAACAGGTCAGTGACGTAGTTGAGTGTATCAAGCACATTTCAGAGAGCTTAGAAGTGAAGATGAGCAGAAAAGCTGTATATACAAATTGTAAACTGATTACTGTAATAATAATTTTATAGTAATCTACATACATAGTAATCTACAGTACATAGTAAATTCAAAAGATTAAGAGAATCAGAAGAAATGTCTGTTCTCAAGGCTCAAGACCAAAAATCCTTATTGGAAGCTTGTGATCTTCAGGCCTTCAGGTGGCACCGGATTAAAAACAGGCTTGATTGTGTAATGGAAATAACTGCGTGGGCTCAGAAACACGTCTAATAGTACAGTCAGCAGTGCCAGCATCAAAGGCAGGTTAAAGCTCTATCATTCAAAGAAGAAGCCAGATGTGAACATGATCCAGAAGTGCCACCGTCCTCTCTACACCAAAGCTCATTTCAAAATGAAGTGAGGCGGAGCGGAAAACTGTCAGATGAATTGAAATGTGGAGTTCTTTCCAGGACTGCAGAAGAGAAGGACCACCATGCTTGTTATCAGCACTGATTTCAAAAGCCTGCATCTGATGGTATGTGGCTGCATAAGTGCACAGCGATCCCTTGTTACGCAGTCTTTTCTTAGTTTTCTATGCTCTATCACAAAAATATAGGTTTCTGAGGTTTGTGAATCATTGCACTCTGGTTTATATGGTACGGTTATGCCCCCATGACTTCATTTTCACAGTAAAGTTCATGAAAACAGGTCAACAGACTGCCTGCAGGCTTTCTGTGCATGTGATTGGAGTATTTTGAACGAGTGTGACAGATGAGCCAGTCTCCGTGGTGCCCTTTTTCAAACTCAGAAAAGGACTTTGCTCACTGCTGCGTTACTGCTCTCTGGATCTGCGGCTTCTTCTGATGCAAGGTGCCTCAAGCAGTGACAGCAGAATGCTAACAGGACGCTGTTACTGATCGCTCAGCTTGGTTTCCACTGCAAGCGGAGCATTCACTGTTAGCTTTGTTGTGACGTTTCTATAAACATGAGTGAAAGAACAGATATGAAGCTCCCCGAGGCTGCTGTCGCACTTGCTGTATAAACAATAGATTGTTTAAATAAAAGAAGGAAATCTCAGGAGGCGCGGAAAGCTGAAATGTCTACAAACCAAGCAAACATGAAAACTCCAATAAGGCTTGCTCTGAAGATGAGTTGTGTGATTTCTTGTTGCTAGAAGCCCGAGGCAAGGTGACCTGTTATACACACACACCTGCAATTTTATACCTGACCGGAGCAGGCTGTCTGCAGGCTGTAATGAGCAGCAGAGTGGAACTTAAACTGGGTTTTCTCCACCCTCAACCTTGAAGGCCTGACACAAAACACTATGCAAAGTCTTTGCTTCAAGTTCAAACAAATACAGCATTCACTGGCAGCGGTTGCTGCAGCTATGGCAGAGGGGAAACCATATCGCTATGGACTGATAGTGGCCGGCATGTGCGTGGTGGCAGTCGGCCTCTTCATCATGATACAGGAGCGGCCGCAAGTCTATGTCACAATGTGCGTTCTGGGCGTCGCCATGGTGTGTGTCGGGACGGCGTGGAGCATCTGCCAATGCTACCCTAAGGTAGATCCAGGATGCGTGAGACAAATGAGAAACATAAGAGGAGCAACAAGATGTTGTCATGCTTCTTTTTAGGTCATTGTGACACCAGAGATTCAGAAGGAACTCCTGGAAGATTGTTTGTGTGCCGCAGCTGAAGAAAAGGATAAAAGGTATCGTCTCACACACGACTGTACTGGGTCTACCAGTCAGATCTCACTGATTCCCTGCGCTGCTGGAGAATGTCAAGTGTCCATCATCGAGGCTGAACATGACAGCAGCAGCAGCGTTCAGGAGAGGGGAGGGAGGGTCTGAACTTATTCTCTGTAGATACTGCTTTTATCTTCTTTCAATCTTTGCTTTCATGGAACGTGGTTCAGAAAAGTGGAATAAATTGAAAGAGGGAGATAATAGGCTCAAAGTGGGGGCTAAAAATGAGTTAATTAGTTGAAAATGTGACAGCAGAGGACCGCTCATTCCCCCTTGATGAAAGCACCGATTTGTCACAGGGGCCAGCAGCTGAACGAGGAGGTTGTACTTTTCATCGGGCTGCGTTACTTTCTGTAATGACACGAATGCTGTGCAGCCTGATAAAGAAGTGCACGCTCAGCAAAGATGCTCTTCAAGGCAAAAAAGTAAGAAAATGGGGACAATACTGGAGCTGCACTTCTATTTCTGGTTTCCCCTCCTCCCCATCTTGTTTTATTCAATCGCAGGGACGCCGAGGCCCTGCCAGGTTTCTGCAGCCAAAAGTCGAGCAGCAGCCCACATCATTCCAAGGGGTTAAAGAGTCAATGTCACAGCTGTCCCACGCTGCACCTGGTCTGAGAGAGAGAGAGAGAGGGAGACCGCTGTCACTGGTCCAAGCAAAGCAACCCACGGTACCTTCATGCTGGGCTCGGGAGAGGAAATTCCCTCATGATTTCAATCTTCCCAGATGACAGCTTTGTGCACAGATGATGCAGTTTGAACTTGCCTTTCTTTTCTTTCCTTTTCTACAGCTAATGGAAGCAAGCGATTGTGCATTAATGCTGCATCATCTTGGGCCATTATGAAATGTTTAATAAAGTTAAATGAGTTTTACATGTTTGTCCCACAAGATGGTGCTGTTTACTATAATAAGGTGTGTGTTTGAGTGTGTCAGTACACCTGGACAGTGACCAGAGGAACAATAATTGAGATCAGAACAAAGAGTATTTTTTGGATGCATGATGCAGTTAATTTTTTATTTAAAGTTAAGGCTCCTGCAGAAAACAGATTAATAGATGAGACATTTTAAAGCTTGGATCCTACAATTCCCATAAGACAACCAACCTCACCTTTCTCCCTGCTGGATAATGTCCACGCCTGTCCAATACCTTCAGAAGAATTTCTCACATCATTTCAGTGTCAGAATGATAGTTTAAGATCTACTAAAAGTCCTGCACTGTAAATGTAAGCATGTCATATCACATAAACGTGTTTTCAGAAACGTAACCACTAATCAGAAAAAGTTTTGAAGCTATTCTAATACAAAAACAAGCAAATAGACAGAAAGAAGAAGCCCAACAGCTGGTCAGAACATCTGCACCGAACCTCAGTCACCACAATTTTAGCCATTTTATTTTAAGCTATGATGATAGGTAGTCCTACCTTACATTTCTTCAGCACCCTCGTTTCTGATGACTCTGTTAAAGAAATTTGAAAGGAGCACTGCTGGAGCTGAAATGAGGTCTATTGGAGCTCCTACCAGAGTCCACCGGGTCCCTTGACTAGCTGATGCTGGACCAACTGTCCACAGCCTGGGCTCCACTGTGGCTTTGAGGTCCTACCTTTCCCCAGAACTCCTCCAGAACTGAGTTCTGGAGGAGTTCTGGGCAAAGCGAGCTAGTCGGCCCATTTTGTCAATCTGGAGCGTCCAGGCCAACCTGGAGGGCGATGTGTCTATAGGAGCTGGATGTTTGGCTGCTGCCAGGCCGAGCTAGAGGGTGTCCTCTAGCTCCTCAGCCTGAGCAGAGACCATCACCTGTTGGCAAAAGCAGCTGCAACCTGCTGCCTCAGCTAAACTTCACCCACAGACCCTCAGATGTCAAGTTAACCAAAAATGCCTTAGTGGTTAAAATGATGCCAATGCCAAAGCCAGCTGTCACTCAAAAAACAATGCCCCTAATAATGAACACATTTATATAATTTCACCTGATGAGGTCCACAAAATTTCCCCCTCTTTACAGTTGTCATGTATATGAACTCCAGCTGTGGAGACCAAAGCTTTTTGTTGTACCAGCCTGTAAATATGTTTATTTTTGTTCTAAATGTGGACATTTCAGCATGGGACCTAATGGCTTGTGGAGCCAGTGGTCATGTTCTGGTCCATGTTCTGGTCCATCCCTGATGCCTCTGAGCACAGAGATGTCGATGCAGGCTGCAGACAAGGTAAACATTGACAAGGTAAACATGTTAAATGACATTTTTGAATATCGACCCGTATTGCAGTACTTTTCACAGGTTCCCAAAGTAATTCCCTGCACATGTGGTTATATTAAATGAATATATGATCTTGGTGTGGAATGATGGTGCTGCCCAACGGACCTGTAATGACAAGCATAGACCTCTGCTCTGGCTTTTTATCCACTGAACGTCCTCCAAATCACTGTTTTGTTTTGCATTTTTAATCTGTCCTAGCCTGATGTGAGGTTGGAAGATTATACTACTCGGTGCCCCTGTGGCTCTTAAACATGCACATTTTCTATCTTTTCATTTTTTTAAGGTTACTAATTGAGTAATTTTAGCTAAAGTAAAAACTTGATTTATACTTATTACATTTTCTGCAGTTTTCCTCGTAACATTTGCAGTGCTCATGGATCAGTTGAGTGCACGTCCATCCTCGTGTGAAAAAGCGTATTTTGACGACCCACAATACACTGCAAAAATTACACTGAGTAATGGCATCAGTGTAATAAAGTTCTGAAGTCAAAAACTTGTGCCTGTTACCTGCATTGGAGATAAAACAAAAACAAACAAACAAAACTGTAACTTTGCATTAGCGTCACAGTGCAAGACACATGCTGCAGAGGTAGTCAAGCTGATGCAAAACCTGGTAGAATACTTACAATATTATATTGTTTTCCTTTTTCTTTGTTTTTTTTTGGTGTGAAGCTCTTCAGGCTCAATCAAATGTGAACATGGTGACATTTTCAAAGTTAGCTGGTCAAAACTGAAAGTTTCCAGTGAGAGTTTGGATTTTATTACTCTCGCACCATTGTGGAGGAATTTGGGGCCAATCTTCACATTACATCAGTTCTTTGAGGTTTTTCTTGGTTACATTCACTTTTGGACGACTCTCTTAGACCCCTGCCACAGCGTTTTGGTTTGGCCCGAGGTCTGGACTTTGACTACGCCCATCCAAAAATCTGATTTTTTCTTTTTTTTTTTCAGCCACTCTGATGCAGATTTGCTGGTGTGCTTTAGACCCTTGTCCTGTTGCATGACCCAATTACAACCAAGCTTTAGCTGTTGGATGAATGGACTTGCATTTACCTTTAAAATACTCCGGTGTAAATTTATGTTACTCAGCAACGCCAAATCTGCATTGTTCCACTGCCATGGGAATGAGATGATGCTGAGATGCTGTGCTTGGATGTCTCCAACCACACCTCTTGTCTCTAAGGTCCGTTAACACCATCATCTGTTGATGATACATTGTTCCAGATCTTGTGGTTTGTTTAGATGCAGTTTTTGCACATTTTCAGACAGAAGTCATTCTCTCCTTCCAAACAAAGTGTACTTGTTCAGACATCTTCTAGTCATGGCGTTTAGGACTTTAATGTTTAACATGTTCAATGAGGCCTGTAGAACCTGAAATGTAGCTTGTGCTGTTTTTAGTATTTCTCTGAGAATTGGTCCACCTTTAGGTGAATTTGCTGCAATACTTTCCACTTGTAAATATATTTTTTTAAGTGTATAATTTTGAACTCCAGATTGTTTGTAAATACATTTAGAGCTGAACATCCACCCTTTACAGATGATATGTGCAGCAATTGCCCTAATGCCTTTGCTTAAGTCTTTTCTTTTTGGCATTGTGTTAGCGCTCACCTGAATTCTCCAGCACACCTGAACAGAGCAGCAAAAAGTAAAGATGTCTGCTTTTATACAGGTCTACACATCTTCTGATCATCAGTTCATCAAGGACTGACAACCAGAAGCACCTGACTGAAACTTAAAAACAGTTTATGGCTTTATGTAGCATCTGTGCACATAGCCTGCAGGCCGGCTAACCTGATGTGGAGTTACGTTTCTGGGGAGGTCCAGTCAGGTGGCAGCAGAGCTTAGAATGTGAAATTAAAATTAAAAGAAGTTTAAATATCAACAGGTTCCACATAGCTGTAGTTCATTAGTTAAAAAAAAAGAGAAAAAAAAAACTAAAATTAATTTAACTCAACAGACATGTTTTATGAAAAAACATCACTTTTTACATGCAAGGTGCAGTTTCAGATGCATAAATCTTTCACCCTCTTAAATCCTCTGGAAGCTTTTAGGGGCTACTTGGTATTGACAGCAAGTGTTGCACATATGCTCTTATTTAAGTTTGCACAGGATTAAAACTTGGTGCAGTGAGCGGAACACTGAGCGCAGTGATATCCGGACCCGGGATTATTTATTTGGGTTGTTTTTCTGTGAGCTCAGCAGCTCCGAGCAGAAATCAGCACTGCTTTCACCAGCATGACATTCAAAATACACAATAAAACCACCCAGCCCACAACAAATGACCTAAGTTAACAGGGTGGGCGCAGGCAGACGCAACACACACAAAGTTAAAGCCGCAGATACCACGCACCTCGAGGTGAGTGGAGCTGCTTTGCGTGATTGACAAGTAATAATCACAGGGTGTTTGGTGGGGAGTGAAACATGACTCCTCCACAGTAAGAGGTGTTTTTAACGAGGACAATCATTCGATACAAAAGCGGTGGCGTGAGCCGGGAACACGTCACGAGTCCCCGCCTTAAATTATAAGAATCAATTTTTCGATTTTTATTTATTTAAAAAAAAATCCGCGTGGATGGTTGGAGGCTGGCATTTCACGGTCGGGGCACACAGGGCACGCGTCCGCCAGGGAGACACCAAAGCATCTGGAGGAGCCAGACAGAAATAAGAAGTCCTTTTATTTCACACACTTGTCCGGATCGTTTCTCTGGAGCCAGTTCAAGAGGAGAGCAGAATGCGCCGCGCGTCCGTCTGGGTCGGATGGGCACTGTGCTGTCTGTGCGCATCGTGGGTCGGGTGCGCGCAGGACCACCCGGAGGACGACGACATGATCCTGGATCTGATCCGAGAGGACTGGACACAGTCCGAGGCTGGAGGCGAGCCCGCCGCGGACTTCATCAAGTGCAACAAGGTAAAGGAAAGACACCACTAATGTGGTGCGTTTAAGCGCACCGCCTCAGTCTGAAGAAAAGGGCATTGTTCAGGAACATTGGTGATCTAAAAACTTCTAGGCATTAGATGCACGGGCAACTTACACGCACACTTAGTCTGGAGACCTCTTATTACTTTTAATTTATGTATTATTATCATCATCAGGTAATCGTTAAATCAAGCACCAAAGCGCACACAATGACAGTTATTACATGGGTTTTAAAATAAGCGATTTATTACTTGAACACACACTTGCAGTGATGCGTCGTGCATTTTATTTCTTCTCACTTTACTCCAGGCTGCGTGGCGCATACCCGGCCAGTACCTGGTCATTCTGCACGCGGGGACGCACGAGTCTCAGGTCCAGAGGACCATCAGGAGGCTGCGAGCCAAAGCAGCCAGGAGAGGCTACCTGGTGGACATCCTGCAGACCTACTCCGGAGCTCTGCAAGGGTTCCTGGTCAAAATGAGTCGCGACGTCCTTCACCTGGTAAATGAAGCACCTGCTTCATGTTTTTAACGGGTGGGGGGTGGGGGTGGGGTGGGGGGGACCACTACAACTCCAGCTGGAGAGGAGAAATTCAAAATACTGTTATAAACGCTGCATTAAAAATTCAGATGGAGAAGAAGCAGGAGTCCGATCCATTAAAATACCAAAAAAAAAAAAAAAAAAAAAAATATGAAACTCAAAGTTTTAACTAAATGAAACCTGTCTGCACTGATTTTTAAATGGACGTTTAATCCGGTTCCAGTTGTCACAACTGGATAAGTGAATCCAAGGGGCCAATATAGAAAAAAAAAAAAAAAGAGGACAACATGGAGCCCCATTTTTTTCCGTCCATTTCTATCTCAGATGGCTGACTCAGATCTTATACTCAGATCTTATTTTCCCTTTTTTAAAAAGCCAGATAATAAATGACGGGTCTCTAGTGATGACACCTGTCTTTCAATAATCTCTTTTTGATTGTCCTGTCAGGCGGTGAGGCTCCCCCATGTCCACTACGTTGAGGAAGACTCGTCCATCTTTGCTCAGAGCGCCCCCTGGAACCTGCAGCGGTTACTGCAACCTCACGGTGGTATCCTGGAGAATGGGACATACAGGCCTCCCAGTGAGTCTGCCAGCCTCCACTTCATGGCAGGGCAGAAAACCCTGCTCTTTGGCTTCTTTTCCTTTACATGTAAACATCCTCAGCACCACTCGTGTAACGAGTCTCGGCGGTGCCATCCAGCTGCCTCCCTGAACGCATTTTTTAAAGTACAAACATTCAGAGGAGGCGCCTGTTGTTAACGACACCAAAATGTCAGCAACAGGTATCATCATCTTCATCTAAGTAATAACAAACAGTCTGAGAAGTAGCTCTCAGTTAATGCACACTAAATGACCAAGAGGCCACTTGACATTTATTGTCTCCATGGCAACCTTTAATTGCAGAAGGCCACACATAGATGTTTCGAATGAACTAATTAGATGTTGAGCCCTGAAATACAGAACGTTTAAGCATCTTCCTTTCTTCAACTTCTTTTAGTGATTAAACAAACCAAAAGGTAACACAGATGTGGAAAATAACAGCCCCCGGACAGAAACAAGGCCATAAACAGATAATGGAATAAATTAGGGTTTTTGATATGAACAGACTCAGGAGGCAGAAGCGGCTGTAAGTGTGGGTGTTAATAACTTCTGTAGAGGCTTGATTTCATCAGAAGCTCGAGGCATGTTTACAAGGTTTCAGCATTGCCTCAGCTGACATTAAGACTATCAAATGAAGCTTGAAGCCACTTCTCTGTAAATGTTTTTTTTTCTTAACTACATTTTGCCCCATTTTCCCCTTTAAAAATCAGGTTCTTTTACACCCAGCTTATCCCATATTAACTTACAGCTCTAAAAAAAACTATAAAGATAAGTATCATATTTCCAGAAGCCGTCAAATCACCCTGAATTTGCCTGAAACTCCCTTGCGTGGTTCCAAACGTCTCACCATCTGTCCTCTGCAGATGATGGAAGCATGGCGGAGGTGTATCTGATGGACGGCAGCGTTCAGAGCTCTCACAGAGAGGTTGAAGGGCGGGTGATCATCACAGACTTCAGCGACGTCCCGGACGAGGATGGAGTCCGGGTCCACAGACAGGTCTGCTGACTGTGACTTTCACGCGTGTGATCAGTGCCAGTGTGACGCTCACATCTCTCTCTTTCAGGCGAGTCAGTGCGACAGTCACGGCACGCACTTGGCGGGTGTTGTGAGCGGGTCGGACTCGGGTGTTGCTCGAGGCGCCGGTGTTAACGTGGTGCGTGTGCTCAACTGTCAGGGTAAAGGGACAGTGTCAGGAGCACTGGCAGGTAGGACCGATGCACCGATGCCTTCAAGATGATTCAAATCAAAATAAGCTGACATGGTTCTGGTTTGGATCACGGGTTGAGATGGGACTGAGGGACTACTTCAGCTTTTCTACATGTCATATCTTTGCTCAGGGATGGAATATATCCGGGCGACGTTGCAGGCTCGCCCGGTCAATGGAGTGGTCGTTTTGTTGCCTTTCATTGGTGGCTTCAGCCGGTCATTAAACACAGCATGCAGGGACATGGTGGCTAATGGAGCTGTGGTCATCGCTGCAGCGGGGAACCACAGAGACGATGCTTGTCTCTATTCTCCTGCATCAGAACCTGAGGTGATGCGTCACTCCTCTTGAACGGCCTTCATATACTGGACCAGCTCCTTGTTGCTCTCACTCAAACCTTTCTTGCACTTGCAGGTCATCACTGTGGGGGCGGTTAACTCTGCAGACCAGCTGATGTCACAGGGTGCAGGCGGCACCAACTTTGGCCGCTGCGTGGACTTGTTTGCACCCGGTGATGACATCGTTAGTGCCAGTAGCGACTGCAACACCTGTTTCACATCCCACAGTGGGACCTCCCAGGCTGCTGCACATGCTGCAGGTACGCTCACGCACAGACACCTAAAACAAAGTGAGAACATGAGCAACAAAACCTCGTGCTTTATCTATGGGTTTGCATGTCTGCAGGTATAGCAGCAGTGATCCTATCGTCCAGTGAGGTTGCATCACCGGTCCAGGTTCTGCAGAAGATGCTGCATTACTCCATCAGCAACACAATCAATCTCCTGTCTCTGACTGAGATGCAGCGCCTCACAACTCCAAACCTGGTAGCAGCCATGCCCCCCGCCAACAACCCAGCATCAAGTTAGTGGCTCCCAACTGTTCACCTCACACACACACACACACACACACACACACACACACACACAGCATCCAGGTGCACTTGATTTTGGGCTCGCGTTTCTGTGTGCAGATGGAGAGCTTCTTTGTCGCTCAGTGTGGTCACAGAGGTCGGGGCTCGCAAGCACAGACAGGGTCATGAGCCGCTGTCGTCTGGGGGAGGAGATGATGGGCTGCAGGAGCTATGCTCCCGATGGGGTCCGAGGGGGAGAAACTATCACGGTGAGGGTTCAGTCAGATCTACACTCTGAAGTAAAGTCTACAAACATGAGATGCTGTTAGACCTCCATCTTTTATCGTGCAGGTGAATGGCGGCCGCACAGAGTGTGTTGCCTACAATGGTCCAGCAGGTAACGGTGTGTATGCTGTGGCCCGTTGCTGTGTGATAGGGGGTCTGCAGTGCCAGGCCCACGCGAGTCCAGAGCCTGGGAAAGATGCTCAGTGTGCCAGCTCCCAGCACCACCTGACTGGTAGGTAACCTCCACCAGGTCTGACAGTCTAGGAGATCCTCTTGTGTTTTCCTGCTGCCCGGCCAGCATCTGAGATACAACAGCCGGTCTCCCCCCGCCCTCCGTCATTACATATGAAAGACGGATCAGACCCCCTGGTATTCAATGGGAAGTACAGGTCTTTGTGGAGAGCTTGGCTGAATGTTTGATTTCACCGTTGAGGCTCACGTGGAACCAAGATTTGTTTCAGTTCCTCAGCTGACCACTAGAAGCTGGCTCCAAACCTGAGTCCATCTCCACTGACTCCCATGTTAAAATATCCGACTTCAGAGCAGGAATAAACATATTTACAACCCGGTTCAAATAACAGTTTTGGTCTCAATCATTTGAGTTCACATCCATGACAACTCTGAGGGGGTGTGGATTTTTCCTGGTGAAGCAACCAGCTGCTTGTATTAACTCAGTGTTGGCTAAGTGTGACAGTAATTTTTGATTTTTCCGGGGAGAACACGTTTAAAAGTATATCCTGTTGTAAACATCCGCCGGCAGCTCTGCAGATCTTTTGGAGGATCATAGGGATAAGAATCCATTTTCGTCTTGTATCAGTTCTACCAACTCCAAGAAAATAACACGCCTGAAGGCTCCTTCAAAAGCAATATTTCATGATTTAAAGTATGGATTTTTTTGGCCTTATTTACTCCAGGTGGGCTGATGTTATAAAAGCAGGTTTGTGGTTTCCCTGAACGCCTGGTCTCATTGCAGCTACACACTTAAGAAAGAGATGGGAGACAGCCCGTGTTATCAAATTTCAAACTATTTCATACGATACTGTTCTGCGGCTTATATGAAATGTAAAAGCTTTTCATTCAGCTGCATTTACGCCTCGGCCAATTATGTTACCATGGCAATCACCCTGAAAGGAAATTGCATTCTCGGCCAGCATAAACGCAAGCTTTATCTGTCCTACAAAGAGGTTTTCAAGAGTCATTACGGTACAAAAATTGTTTTTTCATTACTTCCCTGAATCACCACCTTCCTGTTGACTCCTGTGCAGATGGTTGGCGGCTGCTTTTTTGAGAACAGATAGTGAGTAGCCTCAAAGCTTTTGTTGCGTGTAAGCATGCAGATCATCCCCCTCCAGGGTGCACAACTTGGTCCACAGAGGAGCCCTCGTCCGACTCTCGCCCGCATCATGAACATGGGAGACGCTGCGTGGTGAAAGAAGGGGTCACATCGCACGCCGTGTGTTGCCAGGCTCCATCTCTTGAATGCCACTTGCTGGAAAACACGGCAGCTGACAAAGACCAGGTTCGCCATTTAAATATGAAGACTGGAGAAAATGTACTTCTGAAATTCACGTCCTGGAGTTGTCTCCTGAATCTCACGTCAGCTCCTGTTTTTTCTTGCAGGTTGAGGTGTCCTGTCCCTCTGGCTGGACCTTGACGGACTGTAGCGCCGTCTCTCAGGACTCTGCTGTCTCGGGGTCGGTTGCCAAGGACAACCGTTGCCTCATCCACAGCGTTACGGGGGCGACGGGTGCAGCGGGCGTTGCCGTGTGCTGCCGTGCCGCATCTCCAGAGCAGACTCCCAACTGATCCAACGTGTCCACGTCCATCTTTGACTCGCTTACCCTCATGAAGACACTCCAACCTGCTAAATATTCACAATAACCACTTCTGCAAAGCTGACTGTGTGTGTATTATTCTTGCAGTATTGACGCCACATTACTTTTGCACCATTCGGTAGATGCAGGTTATAAAATAACTAAATATTTTTGTATCTTTCTACTAAACAGACTTGTAATAAAAGGAGCCGCCATGAACATGTGATTTGAATGAGCCAGTACTGACTTGATGTACCATCTGCATGCTCTTTACAAACCAATAAACTGAACTGATGAAACTACCAGCTACGAGTGAACATCCAGCCTCTTGAACGCGGTTGAAGAGCAGCAACAGCGTGGCCAGATACCCAGAACTGAATTATCGTGCAGAGAGCCCGGAATATTTCTACAAAGCCCATCCCACGCTTCAGAAATGAGTTCGCTGTGTGTTCTGATGGTGGGGGGCGTTTTTGAGAAACGTTGTGAAATTCTCGTACATTTTCAACTCCTGATTGTGCGTCGTACACCGCTGGTGTATCTGGCAGCGCTGATCACCAGCGGTGACTGGCTGAACCCTGACGGCAGGAGCACAGCTGCACGTAATCAGCTTGATTAGACGCTTGATTAATAAGCTCGTTACCCAAAGTTCTCTTCTTCTTCTTTTTTTTTTCCCTTCTGTAGGAAAAACAGGTTCTCACTTTTGTGGAATAGCTGATACATCATCTATTGCAAGTGTTGGTCTACACTGTCAGAATAAGGTCTTTCAGGGCTCCGCAGGTTGGGGAAAAAAAAGGAGAAAATAAGACAGAGACGTCACCCTCGTCATGGCAACTGGACTTGAATCAGCTCAGCTGCAGGCACATATGCTCAGCCTGCTAAAGCGTCACGTTTCATACGGACGCCGTCTTCAAAAACGGAGAAAATACACGCTGACATGTGGCCAGAGTTTAATTCATCAGCTGGACGTCGCATCTGCCCGGCTCGGAGTCTGTTGGATATTACAGGATGAGGAAGTCTGACAGGTTGCACACACACGCATAAAAACAATGTTTACAAAAAGGCTGTGCATTCCAGTTTATTTTATATCAAATTTCCCCTTAATCAAACTCTGATGTACAAATTAAAACTGAGTTTTACCATGCATTACAGATTCCTGTGATGTCAGAAGTGAATCTTCAAAATTGAAATACAGTAAAAACCCGTATTGATGCCAATCCCGAACCACACACTTACTCAACCCTCCCTGCATCCCAGAATTAAAACAAAAGATTGTTTTAAAGTTCCCCCACCACTCCCTTAATATTAAGTAGTTGTGGTGATGTAGAAGAAGGCCAGTCCTGTGAGACTCTCGACTGGATGCAACTCATGTTGCCGTGGACAGGTATCGCTTGGCACAGACTGCATGCAGCTCCCTCACAGAGCACGAAACCAGCGAGAGAAAGAGCGCGTGTGTGTGTGAGAGAGTTTGTGACGACAAGTGCTCATGACACCAAATCACACAACAAACTACATCGGGGGGCGGGGGGCTGATTTTTTTTTTTTTTCTTTGTTTTTTTCTCCTTCATCACACAGAAAGAGACAAACTTCACCACCACTTGCTGCCATACATGCGAATGTGCTGCAGAGCACGAAGTGACATTCACAACTAATGAGAAAGAGGAAGGAGGAGGAAAAGGTGGGTTTATGAAGGGCTAAAGCGTGAACGTGTCTTTTCTTGCTGAGCTGCGAGGATGGGGAGAAGCCTCAGTGGATCGATTGATTGCAAGTTGACTTAAGTTTTTAAAAAAAAAAGAAAATTCTGTATGATTGCTTTGAACTGTAGGTCCTCACATCGTAAACATCGACCCGTGAAAGCTGAATCTTCTGCGTTTCAGCTCGCGTCTTCAAAACGCGAAGTGAAAGCGATGCTCCTTTAAAACTACCTGACCTAAAGCAGTATCTACACAGTTTCTCTGCCTGAGTGCGGTGTGAAAAGAAGCAGCATATTACCATCCCCAAAACCCCGTCCTGTTGCCTCAACCCTGTTTTACGTCGGACATGCCCACCCTCCCACATCCAAACAGAATCACATTCATTCCTGGAACCCTTTGTCACAGCACTCAAGAGGAAACTCCCTGGGTTATTTTGGGAAGAATAAAGATGAAGAAGCCCTGTTGCACTCCCACAGCAAGGCTGTCTTGACTACAGGAGACACTGGTTTGGATGGAGACGGGTGGAGGAAACGTGAACACTCCCCATTAGTAACGTGACGGGTGTCAGAGTGTAGTGGCGAGGACATCGGGAGATTAAGGCACTTTAAGGCTCCCGATGATTGGGATAGTTATGATGGTAACATGGGTGTAACTTTCTGCAAAAAATAAAAACTAGAGCTACATTTGGGTTCAGCTCCCCTGTGTGTGTTTTTCAAAAAAAAAAAAACAAAAAACAAACAAACAAAGGCAAAGCGAAAAGAAACCCTTGGAAAAACACCTTAAACCTGATAAAGCAAAGGTAACAGTGAGGTGAGAACCTGCATGTTGCATTTGTGAGCAGCGTGAAGGAGTGACACATGCTTGCATTTTTTTTTTTTTTTTTGTATCATAGTGTGTCGATCTTTGTGAGTGTAACCTTGGCACCTAAAAATAAAATAAAACATGCTCCTGAGCTCCACCTCAGTCAGCACTGATGGCCCACCACGACTGAACTGTGCGCTTGAAAATGACATTTTCTTGCATAAGGCTGAAGTCTCTAAAGATCCTCGAAAGTGTTAAATTCACCCAGAATCAAAGACAAGTGGCAAAGAAAATAAAATAGTGATGCAAAGAATAAAATCCAGCATGATGAGGCTGCCTGTCAGCATGAAGAGAGCGTGGAGAGACTGCTGACCATGGCACTGCTTGTTTCAGATTTGCTGAGGACCGTGGATCTGTCCCCTTCCTGGGACAGATCCACGGTCTCTGGTTGGCATTCCCGTGGCGACAACATGGTCGCCACAGGTCAAAGGTCAAGTCACAGAAAAAAATTGGCTTTCTATCAGTGTCTGTGTTTCTGCATAAATGGCACTGCAAAGATTAGTTGTTGGAAGTAAAAAAAAAAAAAAAAAAGGAAAAAAGGGGGACACGAGTGTCAAGTGGCTCTGGAGGAACTGACCGGTGCTGCTGTACTTCACATAAGCCTGGGTAGGACTATAAAGTGCATACTTAACTCCACCCCCCTCCCAAGTGCTCGTGTGTGGGGGTGTTTCTGTTCAAATGCACACGTCTAAGTTCCTCTAGAGCAGCTAACATTTACCTCCTTCAAAAATGCATGGCTGTGGAGAAGGGCACAGGAGACTTTAAAATATTATTTTACACTGGAAATTACATCTATGCAACAAATCTTACTTACAATGAAGATGTCTATGCAAATACATTGGCAAATATGAGCAGAAAATTGTTAAAACACAACCCAAACCCATCCTCCACCTCGCTGTCATTCTGAGTGAATGAATAATTAAAAGGATAAACTGAAGTCATCCGTGATTGTGGAAGGTAATCTGCACTTCCCACCCTAATCAATTCCACTTCCCTTAATGATAATGCATCTCTATCATCGCCGTGGCTGGTCTGAAAGGATTGAGTTCATGATATATTCATAGCTCCTTTGTTGCCGTAGCGACCGAGAGAAAGTGTTCCGATTGGCTTGCCTTGGAGTCCTAAATGTCCTGACCAATCAGTGGCAGAGCGCAGCCCTTTGGACTTGGCTACCTGGACCTGCGCTGCCTCTCCTCTGGAGGGATCCCACCAGCTGGAGAACCTAGGAGTCCACATCTTCTAGATCGCTCTTTGAATCGCCGAGCATCATGGGAGACTCTGACCCCTGTGACAGAAAAAGCCGAGCACATTTAAGGAGGGGAGAGCAACAAAAAACAAATAAATGCCATACGATTACAACATCTGTACAACACACTCATTTATGTAATATAAATATAAATATAAAAAGTCTGACAATCTTGCACTCTGCAGGCACGCTGAGGAGTCTGGCAAGAGCCAGAAGAAAGCCACCGCTAACAACCACCATGGGAGGTGACAAACTCTGCTCAAAGCTTTTTGATCCATTTTGGTTCTAGTCTTTTGTTCTGGGTGCTTGAGCTGCTGTAATATGAACCATCTGTGAAGCCTGCTGTTGTAAAGAGTTGGCACGGCTGCTGATGACAAGTACCTGTCGGAGGCTGCGGTCTGCGTTTTCATTCGCCGGGCTGCCGTCGGAGCCGTTGCTGCTGCCAGACTGCTCCTTCTCGTTTAACAATGCCGTGGCATAGGCCAAAGTGTCCTGCAGATGTTGACAAACGCACAGACGCACAAAGGTGGATTGGACTCAGAACAGTGGAGAAACATGTACGGTAAGTGACGGCGAGTGTGTATGTGTGGGAGGTTGTATCATGCTGGTTTGCAGCCTTTCCGTGCATGTGTGTACCTGTGCAGAGATGGTGCGCTGGAAGGTTTTGTTGGTGGACGTCTCATTGGAGACGTTACTCTGAGGAGTCCAATAATGTTCAGTCATCTGGGGGCAGAATGAAAATGCTTCATTGTGACCATCAGGCTAATTTAGGGTATTCACTCACTGGACATACGTTTGTTTGTGCTATCCTAGTCCTCTAAAGCAGGTGGTAAAAATACAAGATACGAGCTTTCATTTAAAATAAACAGTATTTCCTTGGGAACCTTTATGCAACACTGATGAGCACCTGTTTCAAACTTTGCACAGATTAGCTAAGACATAACAGAAGCAAAGTTTAAAACTAGTTACATTTGGCTTCTGTCCACACAAGGGCAGCATTACCTGGGAAACCTGCAGTACACTCAAATGATCACTGTCCTATAAAGCCAGTAGGAATATGCTATGATTGTAACAGGTACAGTACAAATTGCCTTCTATATTTCAGCGAACACATTGGGATAATTTTAATCCAGCATGAATGAAGATCTCAGTTATTCAGTGATTTATCCAGTAACTGAGGGGGGTTTTAAGAGTCACCAACAAGTAACCAAAGCAGGTAATGGTAGTTCAAAGTTAAAGGATCAGGGGACCCTTCCCTGCCTTTATTTCTGTTTGCCTTAGTACAAATTACACACTTACAGAAGCAAAAAATAACAAAAAAAATCTCCTGTTATACGTGGTGATCGTGTTGCATTTTATGTGATGACCTTTTTCTGCAGCCACTGCACTGCCCAGCTCCAGTGACCAGACAAGTCTTTGAAGTAATCCTTGGCTGGGGGGCACCTGTCAGGAAATCATGAAAGAAGCCTCGGAATTATTTTTTAACTATTCAATCTTATAAAATAATTAAAGAGGTGCCTACAATAAAGCATCTCTGCCTTCAACCCTGAGCTCTGAACCTGAGATGTACTCACTTCTGAGCTAATGTGACCAGGAACTTCACACACTGGTAGCAGCGCCTGCTGTCCACGTTGTTGCTCTGGTGCATCAAAGCTGTGAGGACGCAGCATTGTGACATTATTGTAAAGACGTTACATGGCTTCTTTGTGCCTTTTTAATCCGTCCATGTCCTAAATAAAAAGGAATAAAGATGATAGCACACATACCCAACAAGCCTTTGTCTGACTCAAAAGCATACTTGAGCCTTTGGGATTGTAGAGGGTCTTCCACTACCTGAAGTTAAATAAAAGTTAAGTTAGAAAAGTTGATAAATAATAGCGCTCAAATGGTTATTATCGATGAAAGCCACTCACAAGCAGCTCCTGCAGCATCTGAAAAATGTTCTTCAGTTCATGAGGTGGAGCTGTCTCCAGCTGAGTCTATGAGATGGAGATTTTGGAGAGAATTTTGTAACATTACAGTCATCAGTGACTAAACGGGAGAAATCTGGTTGGTGAACGTTTCTTACCTTGAGTAACTGCAGCACTCCCAGGGAGAAGGACTCGTTACAGTACGAGCAGTAAGTCACCATTTCTATCATGAAGGACAGAGGTCCTGACAGCTCACGCATAGCAAGCATCACCTGGTAGGTATTGAGAACGAAAACATCAGAAAAAGAGCCTCTGAGCGTTTTTAAAACACACAGAAATGCTGGTTTCCTGTTACCTCGAGCAGGTAAGGCTGCCCCTCTGGAGTGAAGAGTGATGCGAGGATGTCTGGGTGGAGGGGGAGGAGAGGGGTGGAGGACGGGACGCTGCTCACACGCAACTTAAATCCTCCTGAGGCTGCGCAGGAGAAATGAAACTGAATCAAACGGAAAGCTGGAACTTGGGAGAACGTGTGAGGTGTGAGTGTGAACAGGAAAGGGTCTCACCATGTGTCTGCTGGGGGCTGACGTCAGAGTGCAGCGTGATGAGGGCCAGAGCGCTGTGGAGGTGAAGAAACTCACGAGCCTGGGCGGGACTCCACCGCCGGTTCTGAAAAATGCAGAGGAACTTTAAGCAGAAAGCTTTCAATATAAATATGCCTTCAAATATAAATAAAAGCTCTGTGAGATTTACAAGTGTGTCCAAAGTAAGAAAAAGGATTCAAAATTAAATCAGTGTATCCAATCACGTTATCGCACACTGAGGTACCTGGTTGTTCTGCCTATTTGGCCCCAGCAGGAAGACGAGCATCCGACGATAAGCCGAGTGTTTCAACAGCAACTGACAAGGACCGCAACCCTGAGAGCAGAGGAACACAAGACACGCTCACAACTCTGGACTGGCTTAAAGAAAAGCCCGTTCATTCTCTAGTGACTACTTCAATGAGCCGATTTACCCTCTGAGTGAAGTTACTGAACAGGTTGAAGTACTGTGCGCAGTTTTTCACATTTTCAGGGACATCTTTGTCCAGTAAGGAGAGCAGAGCGTCGGTCAAACTGTCCAGTCCCGGGTCTCCGAAGTGCAGTGCGCTCTCCAGAGTTTTTTCAAGGATAGATGCAACCACAATCCTCACCTCTCGTACGCTGCACTCCAACAGACAAACTCTAAAGTGGAAACATGAAGTCAACGTCTGAAGACAGCAAAGAGATTTTGTAAAAGTCAAAAACACCCTAAGCTGCTGAGATTTTTTTTTCTTTTCTCCATCGTAATTTTGTGCTGACAGCTACAGCCTTGAGACACATCAGAATGTGGCACTACGTATCTGCTCTCTGTTGGAAGGGTGCGTGGTATGTAAAGTGTGTGGGGGGGTTTGCTGTTGCCCAAACGTCCGATGTTCAACAACCAATCACGTAAGAGGATCATACGATTTCCCCCTTTCATTAAAAGCGCAGAAATGTAAGCCAACACCCTCCAGTAAAATACGCGTGCTATGGGGAAACTCTCTTTTGGCTCTCAATGTTTGGATTCCAGAAAGTGGCCCGCTATTTCAGCCAATCAGCAGCCAGCAAGCTGGCAACATGTGCGCAGGTTTTTTTTGTTTTTTTTTTGTAATACTCCAGGTCTTCACGAGTACTCCAGAGGCAGAAGGAGGGTTCGTGTGATTAAACTGTTTTATGAAGCAATACAATTATTTTAGTCTTGCCAGTTGAGCACGTTAAACGTGCAGCATTGCTGAGGTACAATGATTTCAACCTGACCAGCGAGTTTAACGTGCATCAGTGGAAAACAGGGAAGCTGGAAGCAGCACTAAAGTACTGCTGCAAATCACTGAAAAAAGGTACAAAAATACTGCAGCGACAAAATCTAAGTGCTTCAAAAATCTATCTTACACATACAGTATGTTAGTGCTGCAGCAGATAAACAGAAAACTCTCAAAAATGTGACCCAACATCACATGAGCATGTTAGTGACCTGATGATCTCTCGTCCCTCTGGTCCCACCAGGTATTGCACCATCCACTGACACGCCTCACTGCTCTTGGACAGCAACACCTCCACCGCAGCCATCCACTCCTCTGTGTCCACCCTGATTGTTGGAGTGGATACATACATTATATGGATATAGTGATTCTCAACGAAGATACCGAAACTTCCCGCATGCTTGAATGTGTGTAGTTACCTGAGTTTCTTTTTGGTGTGCAGATAGGTGTGGAAGAGAAAATGAACAGCCAGCTGAAGACTTTCTTTGGCCATATGCTGATAATCTGGATGCTTCAGCTTTGTCTGGAAAATATTTTTGATGATCAGATTGCATGCATTCTCATATGTATAAATATCGTTTTACTGTGTTATGTATACACATTATAAACAACATTACACTGTATGAGTAAATTCTGAACAGAGAGAAATGATACAGATGATATCCAGAAACAAAAAAATCTGTTGTGGAGTCACTTTAAGTGTTATTTTCTGCACAGTTAATGTTCAAACTTTCCTATCAGTTCGACTGATACATCAAAGATGTAAGGTAGCGTTTCTTCAGTCTTTGAATTGTGTAAATATAAAAACAAAGATTTATTGCAAGCGTGAATTTTGATATATGTGGAAGATATATTGTTATTAAAGTGAATTGTCATTTATTAAACAGAATTTGGATTTTTGCAGTAAGAAGTCAGTCAGTATTAAAGCTGCTTTACAGAGACGCTGCAGAATGTTTACAGTGTTTGCTTCTAGGAATATTCTCATCTTATGGTCTGACGCTACATTTTTACTGTGTATTGACACAGAAATCAGACAAACCAATAAAAGGCACATACTGCATTGACAGAGGCCAGGGAGAGGATGAAGTTGAAGTAGTCGCTGTTGTAGACGTCTCTGTTCCTCATGAACCTCAGATTCTCGTCTCTCACAATCTGCACAAGAACAAACGAACCGGTCATCTGAGTGTTATCTGAAACAATCCTCCCTCAGTGACTGATGGACTGTGAACACGCGACACAGGTGTAAAGACAGCCTTCATGTTGCACAGGAAGCTTGCGGTCCCTTCACCTGATAGATGCTGGCAGGCATCTTCTCTACAAAAAGACCCTTCTTCTCTCCCTTACGGACCAGGCGGGTCAGGAGGGTCAGGCGGTCGTTGTTGGCTCTCGGGGGACGAGGGGAGGACTGTGGAGAAACATCAGGAGAGGACGGAGCAGACCTGCAAAATAAAGAGAATGAATGCAGGGAGTCCTATCTTTTTTCTTATATATAAAAGCCTCTTTGATGCTTGTGTCACACTTTTTTAATTTGAATATATGATTAAAAACAGAAAACCAAATTCGGATACCTAACCTATTGCACACAGTTTTATCATTTCACTCACGGTGTAGAAACAGATGACTTATCAATGATCACTGAGAGTGTTTTGAGCTTAATTTCACCATACATGGAAATACGACTCACAGTGAGAGATCCTCAGCCTCCTGCCTCATGATGCTGACTCTGCTTTTCTTGGGGAGAACGGGCGAGTTCTGATCGCTGATCTTCTGATAAAACAACATGTAGGCATTCCAGTACCTCCTCCGCACATCCGGGTACGGGTTGGCTGCACGCAGAAACACAAAGCAAGTTTAATCAGTTGCATCTCTCATGAGAAAGCAAAGTGGAAAAACAATGCAAGCGACTTACACTGGTCATAAACTTTAGGACGGTACTCTCCACCAAAACACTCGTACTCCAGAGTTTCATCGTTCATATCGAACTCTTCAACCACATTGTCATTGAATTTGTACCAACGTCCACGGGCGCTCCCACTGAGAGGCAAAGAGGAGTTTTGACAAAGTTCAGAGGAAGATTTACGCTTTAAACAAGGTGAGTAATAAACCAACAATGCAATGTACAGTGTGCAGCAAAATGGAGTCTACACTTTAAAAAGATGTTTACTCAACCGTATGACAGTTGTGATGGTGAAGCCACCTGATCGATGCACCAGATTATTGCATCTACTTCTGCACAGCCAGACTAAACCATTATCACAGTGAGTTTAAAAATGAAAAATTCTTACACTGTTGAACCATGTTGCGCCCCTCTTAAATATGTCATTTCAAGGCGTATAGATGAAAATATATTATTGGTTTAGTTCAAAAGTCTCAAGATGTGCTTGAACTGCCCAAAACACAGCCCAACAAAAAACTATAAATATCTGAAACAAATAAAAACAACATGTAAATTGTTCTGACACTGACATAATGCTTGAAGTGGTCTTAATCAGTTCAGAGTGAATTCTTTATCTTCATATGTGAAGGAACCGTCATCGTGTTGAGGCAGAAGCCCACTCAGGTATCTACCCAGCATTAGGGACAAAGAAAGCAGCTGTGTCTCATCTCCTGAAGAGGAATGAGCCTGCAATCCCGAGCACGGACAGAAACAAGTGAGTGAGCGTTTGTGGCCTCTTTGGGCTCCCCTAGCCCAGTTAGCATTCCTGCCTTCCAGAGCCAGACATCTGGAGACACTTTCAAACTTAAGCCAGCCCACACAAAGCCTGACGCTGCACTTGGGCGCCCCAAGGAGGTCTTTTAAAGTCTGGATAACCAGACCAACAGACTCATGTTCTCCACTAGATTTGTGCTGCTTACAGAAAGCAGAAAAAAAGAGATGGAAAAAAGAAAAAAAAAAAAAAAAAAAATCAGGCAATTTTGCAGTGGTACTAGAATGAAAAGCATTAAATGTTTTTAAGTGTCAGAAAGAAGGAAAGAGAGTGATGGAGAGACTAGAGAGCTTCTTACCGCCTGTCTTTAATGAAGGAGTAGTAATGCCCGGCATGCGCCTGACCACTGTGGACCACAACGCCCACTAGTTCATAGTTCTCTGAAATTGTGACTTTCTTCCTGGGCGAGCCCCCCGAGGTCCCGTCGCCTCTCGCCTCGCCTCCTTCTCCGCTGCAGTCTTGACGAGCCATTCCAGACACAGTGTAGGGCTCCATGTTCAACACCCAGGGAAACTGTCAAAAACAAACCAAGACTTAATACAAATCTTCTTTATAATTCAGCGTTTTACAAACAGGAAGTGCCTTGCATTATTTACCCGAATCTGCTCGTCATATTTGATGGAGCGCCCGCTTTCCCAGTCGAAGCCGAAGCGCATGAGGTGAATACAGAGAACACTGGGCAGGGATTTGATGCATGTCCTCTTCACTGTGGTCCTCTGTGGAAGATGAACACACACACACTTAAGTACACATGATGTCAGAGTTAACAGGAAAAAAAAAGGCACACAGACCAGTATTCAGACCTTCTCTTTGCATTTTTCACAGTAGTAAGCGTTGCTGCCCTCTAGCACCTCTCCTCTGACAAACTGGTCTAATGAAATCTCTAAACTTTGGCAAGAAGTCACTCCGAGGTTCAGCGCCATGAACGTTTCCTCACGCTCATATCTGTGGAGGAAAAAAATGTCTCTGGTTAAATATAATGTGAAATGACAAAAGGGACCAAATTTGGTTCAGTAATAACTGACTCACCGGTGCGGGCAGTCTTTACAGATCTTCTGGTCGGAGAAGATTCCCTGAAATGTGTTTTTGAATATTTGTTCTCGGCCCATTTTCTGGAGGAAAGATATTTAGAGGTAAGATCACCAAAGACTTTGCTGGTGCCGATTGAGGGTTGCTTATACTGGTGTCAGGAATACCTTGAGATGTTCATCAAGCTGATCCACCAGGCTAGTGAAAAACTCATAGGCATCCTGCTGTTCTCTGACGTACAGCTCTTTGTTCCACATTTTAAAGATCTGCAACAGATTTGCATGGAGATAACTGGGTTGATCTCAAGGATGTGTCACTCACTAATAAGAGGTCATACTCATGAGCAAAAGAAAACTAATAAAAAAGAAAAAAAAGAAAAAAAAATGAACCAATTGCATACACTTTGAAGGTATGATGTAAAAACAACACTTTCAGTAAGTGTTGACAGAACATTCTGCTGAAATGTCATGCACAGGGAGAGCTCTTTGATCTTATGTTAAGAATTCAAAAACTGGAAACACACAGATGCTTTCCACACTTGTGCAATAACATTAACTGTGCATTAAAAGCAGATTATGGTGCACACCTCAACCTTTCGTCTCTACTCCACTAAACTGTGATTTATTACCTTCCAGAAGTTCTCTGGAACATAGTACTGCAGCTTGCTCTCCATCAGGTGGCCGAACAAAGACTGAACCTGGTAGAAGACGCTCTCCTCTGGCTGCTCTGTGTCGTCCTCAATGGACAGGAAAGCCTGAAATGAAACAACCGCTATAAATCACCAGTGCAGGTTTCAATATTTGAAACAAGGTCGGCCCACAGAGAGCAGATGCCACCAGCGATGCCGTTACCAAAACTCTGCCTACCTCAGGTAAGCCAGGCTGCATGTAAAGCTGCTGGAACACAGCGTTCATGTAACACGTGGCTCCACCGTTCTTCAACCCTACGAAACCTGAGACTGAGCGGCTCTCCACAGGGGGCAGATACTGAAAACACACAGAAATGTATTTATGTTAGGTTTAGAAATCATTACCCAAGTACATATATACAAATCCTTCTTTAACAAATCCTTTTTCAGTGAGTGTCTTACATCAAACTCCTTGCAGAGGGAAGGATCAGACTGGTGGTGCATGGACAGTAACTCTTTGATGATGAGGCGCAAGTTTGAGAGGGAGCTGTCTGCCAGCATCACCAACACCTCGTACGCCGCCAGTCTGCTGCTAGCTGTGCTGCACCTGAATCCAGATGATCAAGATTTACTGTTGACACCAACTACAATGCTCAGGGTTTCAACTTCTGCTTTCAGAAGAGATTTTACAGTTGCGCACAAAACAAATGGAAAAAGAAAAAAGAGAGACATTCATACTTTGGATGGAAGTCGTGACTTGGGGTTGGGGAAGGAGTAGGGTTGGAACTGTTGATGATGATGCGTGAAGCTCGAAACAAGAAGTCGTCCAGCAACTGCTGGATGAGAGACGGACCTGGGGAAAGAGTTGCATGACGTCATTCTCTCTTTAATAAACTTCTAAAATGCATTTAACAGCTGTGGATAGGCATGTGTGCACACGTTTGTGTGCTCACCGAGATGTTCTTTCTCGTTGCCACAGAGCGAGAGCAAGGTCTTGATGAGTCTGAGGTGACCTGCCAGCAGGATGTTATCTGCTTCACTAGTTTCCATCTCAGAGCTCCAGCTGGGCTCAAAATTGTCGAGCCAAGAGATCTCATCCTCCAGCATGGTGGCTGCACTCACTTTTAACGCCTCCATCTCTGATGCTGGGGCAGAGAAAGGGAAGACTATGCATGACACATATCTAGATACATATCTAGTATTGAAGGCAGTGAGTTCTGTGTTTGAAATGTTGTTCCATCTAGTATAATATTTAACAGACAGGAACTGATATGTGACTTACTGGTTAAGTCATCCAGAAGCTGGCATCTTAGATCAAAGTACTCTGTGCACTGGGACAGCAACCTGAGAAGAAAACTGAATTTGACACGTCGGCAAACATTTGAGAGATTTTTCAGTTTGTGGTTCTCGCCCAGCTACCTCTGGTTGACGCCTCTCATGACAGACGTGGGACTCCACAATGGCAGTTGAGCTGTGAGAACGACTGAGAGGAGGAACAAATTTGGTTTCTGGACATCAGGAAAGGCCGAAGTGTCAGACTGGCTCAGAGTGTACAGCTGATCACAAGCCACGCGGCGGATCTTGCAGAGGAAGAAAGAGAAAAGGTCAATTACTATAAATGTTATAAACAATTCCTTTATGTACTCTGTTCTGAGTGCTTACCTCTCCGCTGGGAGACCCCAGCAAAATATCAATAATGAAGTCGCTGACGGAGGGAAGGCTGTAAAAAGAGCCTGGAGAGAGAAATCGAGCACCTCGTTGAAATTCATCTCAATTGTACTATAACTGTGTAGTGTATACATATATGTCTGCACTTCTGACTGGGTCTTACTCAGCTGCTGACAGCGAAGCTGGAGACAGGTAACCAGCAGAGACAAAGCCTCGCGAGCAATGATGGCATCTTTGGTAGAGACGCTCTGCTGACGGACACATATCCCTGCATGCAGCGCTGTTGGTGTGGTCTCGCCTTCGCTGCTGGAGCTGCAGTTACTTCCTGAAAATACATAAACATCTTCTGTCTCACTATCCTTGCTTTAGGTTTTGTTTCTAGAAGAGTGAATGATTACATCATGAGCTGCTGGTGACAAACTGTCAGGATTGAAGCTGTGCATAACAATTAGTGTGTCTGCTGATTATGAAAATGTGGATGATGTAAGATCAAGTTTTTGTTGCAGGTTTCACGTGGAGAATGAGAAAAAGAAAAAAAGCTGAGTGCTTTCTATTGTCATACCAGTACTGCTGACTCTGGTGCGGACTCCCTGTGGCAGGAGTGAGCTGTGGGTCTCTCTGATAGGCTGTGGGCTGCCAACCAGATCCAGTCGGCCTGCTGCAGCTGCCCACGTCAGGCGCATGAAACAGGCTACAGTGGAGGTAAAGTCACCCACCTCCATGGTCTAGACAAGAAACAACAAATATTCAGCATTAAAATGAGATCAATCAGGATGCTGAACTGACAGCTCATTTTTATTAGAAGGCTTGACACAAAAAGGGTTTGTATCAAGCCTTACCTGAATCCTACCTGAATAGCGACACGGGCAGCAGGTATGATTTCTTCAACTCGTATGGACGAGCGCTCAGACAGGGACATCTGTCTGTAAGACGACTTCTCTGGAGTTCCACAGAGAGAAAGCTGTCGTCCTGCCCGCCCTGCATTACGGAAGGGCCGGGATGACAGCGCCTCGCTATCTCTGATTACATCATCCTCCAGCGGTGCAGGCATACTCTGACCGACCAGAAGGAACCTGCAAACACATATTCATTACAACGGCTTCATACTACACAACTTTAAACATCAGCAGACTCCTGATCAGGGCAACAGGAATCACACAATGATTACAAAGTTGTCACTCAGTGATTCTATCTGCTATCCAAACTATATTTTGTCAACATGTGATGCAAAATGGAAAATGAATCTGTGCGTTTCCCTTCCCCTCAGCGACTTTACCCATTGTGGACCTGAATGTGGAGTCGCCAGCAGCTACAGATATTTAGCATGTTAGGTATCTCTCAGGAAACATCAAAGTGTTTTGTTTACAACACATCAATAATGGTGGATTTTGCTGGTTATGAGTCACACTGAAGATAAGAGCGACTCAAGGAACTTGTAAATCAGTGGAAATAAGATAAAACATCTGCCCCCAGCATGCTGGCATGCCTTGGATTTCCCAGAGCATTGCCTGGTGAACTCAGATCATCTCAGTCCTTTTCTTCACTTATTACTCAGAAGCTGCTGGGTTATTAATAACCATGGCTGAGTTCTCACATGTGTTCATCCCAGAAAGCATCTGAAAACATTTCATAATCCAATACAGGTGTGTAAAGGGTTTTATAGGAGATGTTTTGCACCTGGCCAACTGAAGGCAAATCGAGTAGACCCCTTGTCTGGTCTCATAGTCCACTTCGGATGGGATGGAATCTCTCTGCATAACATTCACCACCAGACTGCAAAGAAGACACAGGGAAGTACAGTCAAGATTAAAAATAGATCAAAAGAATACTGGAAGGAGTTTCAGATGACATATGCAGCGTGCCATATTTGTCTTGGTACTTCACAGCGTTGAACATGGAAACATGTTGCATGTCAACGCTCTTACCTCAGCCCTCCTGCTTTAAGGAAGTTCTCACAGAAGGACTTGCTGCTGGTTTTGGCCATCTCATCATCTGATGTAGGCATGAGCTTCGAACTCAATACCTAACACGCAGACGAAAATGAAAGACAGACAGCAATAGTAAAATCATGCCACTATTCCAGTAACAGTATTAAGTGCTTGTTGAGTGTATGAACATGTAAACATTTGTGTACCTCAAGATTGTACAGTACTCTGAAAGTAGACATTCCAGGAGCAGAAGATCTGAAAAGGGACTCCAAGATGGATGCTGCACTGGGCTGATGCTGCTGCTTGGCGGTCATAGAAGGAGAACGAGAGCCTGACCCTTGGCCAAGCGTGAAGAGCGTCTTCTACAGAAAAAAGTCACATGAATTAGAAAATAGCTGTGGCTGAAGAAGTAAAACCAGAAATGGAAAATAATGTGTAAATAAAAAATACAGACACACACGTCCTGCACTTATTACAAATCATCTTCACACTTGTCTTTGAAATGATCTTTAAACTGAATGCATCAAAACAGACTAAAATGAAAAGAAAAGAGCTAAACACCACAAAACAAACAAAACAAAACAAAACAAAAAAATCCCTACCATCTGACATGAAACACTAAAGACACTTTTAGGTACCTGGTGGCTCCAGACACTGGATTCTTTGGGAACAAAGTTATCGAGAGCATCTTGCACTTCGGGATCAGTTGGAATCAGCAAAAGGAGTTTCCTCACGCGAAGAGTGATCCTGTTGATGACCAGAGATATAAACATTAAAAAACTGAATACATATAAGCCAATTAAATTCTTCAACCTTACTACAGTCAATGTGAAACTATCAGGCTTTTCAGATATTTATGCCTCATCTTGTCTGATGAAATGAACATGCACATATATGGAACACTGAAGGAAAAATATTATTTTCATATACAGAAATATGACATTTCTTTAGTTATTGGCAACTTTACAAATGCAAAAAAATAATGTCAGCTCACCTGGATTCATCTAAGTTAGCCAGCTGGTAAAGCATTTCAAACACATTGCACACCAATGCCATCACCACCCCAGGCAGGGACTTCTCCTGCAGACAGAAGAACACTGAGCTTCACCCGAGTCGTCTAAAGTCTCACTTTGTCTACAGTCTTCTCACTGCAGGTAATTTCTCTTTCACATCTGAGGTGATACCTGCTCCAAGGCGTAGGCAGAGTTGAAGACAGCAGAGCTAGAACTGCTGGAGGCAGAGGCTGAGGACTCTGAGCTGCCAGAAGGAGTGCCGGTGCCTGAGCTCTTCACGGTCAGACTCTGCTCATCACTGAAGCCAAGCTGGGACAGTAGCTTCTGGTCTCGATTCATGGTCAGCTGAGGTGCAGCGGCAGGGTGGTGGAGAAAGAAAAAAAAAAAAAGACAGAGAGAGAGGTATTTGCAACAGGCAACACCCAACTCACAAAAATTTACGGCACATAGAGAAAAATACTTTGATGAGAGAACAACAGACTGAACACTTACAACACTATCATTGGCAAAGATCTGGACATTGTCCACTGGACAGCTCAAGTGCTCAGATATCTTCCACCGGATATTTCCTATCGTCTCATTACTGTGGGTCTGTAAGGCACAAAGCACACAGGAAGTCAGGGAAGCCACTTCCTCTGCAGATGTTAACTCCAGACAAAATGTTACAAGGAACCAGAAATACCTCAAGGGCGAAGGTGTCTTTGGTTGACTCATAGGTGATGTGAAGAGTGACGGGGTGTCCATTGAACGAGGCACCATGAGGTAGAATAGTGCGAGGAACTGAGTACATATCCTTCACAGAAATACAAGAGAAACGTTTAGTTTAAAATTCAAACTGCAATTTTAATTTCTTTTTGTAGTTTATTATAAAAACAACAAAAATTAATATTGCAATTTTATTTCCTTTTGCTGATCAGACTAAAGTTACTAGTTTATGCAACAAACATTGCTAAGACTGTTTGATACCTGTTATTAAATGACAAATGATGCCCTTAAAGGGAAAGCTGCAAGGCCTACCTCTATAGTGATGACGTAGCGTTCAGCCAACAGCAGCAGTCTTTCAATTATTACCAGCTTTGTGGATCTAAAAATTAAAATACATACGGTTCCAAGACTTTAAAGTGGATTCAATATATATATATATATAAATATATGTATATCCTTGTGTGTTGTCATAATTGTGAGGTATAAAAGTATTTGGACATGAGTGTATTATAATAGGTTAAGTAACTGTGTTCTTACCCAAACCCCCCTCTGTACCTGGAAGGTGATTGTACAGATGTGGCCACAGTTGGCATGGCAGTGGCCGTCAGCATCTTGGTTGCCCTAGTAACAGCATGTGTCAAAGTAGGCCCACCCAGGGCCGAACTTGCAGCCTAAGAGCAAATGAAATAAGGAGAACTCTGCTGTTGGATGTGGACGTTTGTGAAATGGCATGATGATACCTATTTTTTTTAAAAATTGCTTGTGCTTACCTCTAGTCGCTTGTAGCAATCTGCAATGAACTTCTTGTGCAAAGACACTGAATCCTGTAAGACAATGAAGTTCATTTTCAATATTTTAAGTTAATAATTGAGAAATAAACAGTGATTCAAATGTTCCCGAAGGAAGAGTCACTGAAACAGTTACTGATCTTTTCAACCTTCACAACTCAGCACCCTGCATGACAAGTTAGTAGACTGGGAAAATGCCTACTTTAAATTAAACATGTCGTCTAGCTGACGACACTAGTATGTGCTCATTTTTATACAGACCTTCTTCATCTTGGGATTGAGGTTGGTATAGCTATATGTAATAATAAGCTGAATTGCTTCATTGGCTATCTCCTCGTCAGGGGTTTCCATGGCAATACGCCAAAGAAAATCCATTCCTGTCAGGTCAAGGCGCTCCACACACTGTAAAGGGAGAATATGTTAAGATCAACCTAAACATCCACCAACATGTGTTTTACATAAACGACAAAATGTAAAGAAAGTGATCAGTGACTGACCAGCTGAGTTCCCTGCCGCTTCAGACGATGGTCGCACAGATTTACATTCTCAAAGAAAGTCTTGAACAGATTGAAACCTGAAATGCACATAAAACAAGCCAAGTGCTGTGACAGATAGTTCCTTATAAAATGCTTCTGGATGGCATCGCACAACAGTGCATCAAGACTAACCATTCATGGTGATCTCATAAGACTCCAGCTTTAAGATCTTCTCCTTGAAGAGCTGCTGCTGGACATCACTCTCAAGGTCATGCTGTCCTTTGGTGAACCACTCAAAGCACATCTGCACACACAAAAACATGGTAATTAATGCTTCGATATTGGATCTGATTACTGCAATCAAAGCTTTAAATTTTCTCTTCACTCAGAAGTGTTAGGCAAGTACAAACATACATCTAATCTTGTCTTTATTTCTAAAACACTTGAACAATAAAAAGATTATGCAACTATGTGTATCAAAACAATCTGTTTAAAGTGTTTCAATTAGGATTTTGTGCATATGTTAGTTAAAACTAATGACAATCTTCACATGGTCTTCCATCTTTACACTCAGGATTTAAATAATATGGCGTATGTCTGGGTCCTCTTAAAACACACAGTCGTCCCCTTTGTGTTCTTCACAATCAAGATGAGATGGTTGTTTCCACACCATACCATAAAGTGGCCCACCAGCCTCCTTTACTTACTACCAGGAACCTATAACAGTCTCTCTGCGACTTTTATAAAGTGAGAATTTAAGATGGCTGGTCTACGGTCATAGAGGAGAACAAGTTGAGATTTTTTTTATGGTACTGAAACAAGGTAGGATATCTTCCACAGCACTGGAGCTTTCTAAGATTGAAGAGGGTTTGAGGGGCCTGGAGGTTCTTGAGGTGTAAGATGAAACTGTGGAAGCGTGACAGGGAAGGTGATGTCTGGGGAGAGTGTGAGG
Organism: Zenarchopterus dispar; assembly: GCA_028564865.1. Taxonomy (NCBI): domain Eukaryota; kingdom Metazoa; phylum Chordata; class Actinopteri; order Beloniformes; family Zenarchopteridae; genus Zenarchopterus; species Zenarchopterus dispar. The sequence goes on from JAOWBL010000019.1 coordinate 1,475,771, forward strand.
TCTGGTTGGCTGAAGGCAGTGGATTAGAATGCAGAGCATCTCTCATTGGACTTGTTGAAACATGTTCAGCTCATTAGCTTTGCTCAGGTTTCCATCAGTCTGGTGTCCTTTCACCTTGAAGCGTGTGATCTTTTCCATACCACGCCATGTATTCTCATTGCTGGAACTTGCACAGATCAGACAGTACATCTTTTTCCTGAACACTTCTTTGCTTTCGCTTAGACTTATTTTAAGGGGTTTATGCACACTTCTCAACATCTCAAAACCTCTCTTGTTCAGCTGCTGTGGGGTCACCGGGGATCCACAGTTTGCTGCTGAGGAAGCTCCTCATTGTCCAGATGGGCATGGTGCTTTTCAGACAGATGTTTACACTTAATGCTGGCTTTTATTTCATTACTGTTTACACCAGGCCTGGCCCTTGATTAAGTGTGCCCTCGGAGGAGAGTTATTGCTGGGGCCAGCTTGACACACAACCCCTTGTTATTTAATATAAAAAGGATAGGCAACAGTAAATTCAGATGTTAAACAGACTAATGCAAAAGAGGCTAATATTTGCTGTGGAAAGCAGTCATCCAGTAAAAGGTGGTTGCAAAAACAAAAGAACATGGACAAGGTTTTACTTGTGTTAACTATTTCCATACCTCGCGGTCAAGTTCACAAACGTCCGGGCCCGACACCAGGCATTCCCAGAGCTCCTTAGCTCTATTCCAGACCAGGTAGAGACTGGCCTCTTGGAGGAAGAACGCCAGGAAGCGCAGGTGGCTGTCCAGATACTAAACACAGGTTGAGAGACATGTTATAACTAGCTCAGCAGGAATTGCTATTACTTCAAAATCTAAATATACAGTAAATGCCATCAATCAACTGCATGAGATTAAGTCCAGCATCAGTAAAGCTGACGCATAAGCTGACACAAGAGAGAGAGAGAGAAAAAAAGTAAAAACTGAAGTGCTGGGCATAAAAAAAGGAAAGAGGATTATAAGAAAAAAAAAAAAAAAATTATATCACAGACAAACCTCCTGGTAGCTGTATCTCCCATCCACCAGAGTCGAACCTGAGAGGCCATTATTACCCGAAGCAGTCACAGCAAGTCGATGGCAGCACACGAGAGATCCCGTGATCAGTTTGACAATCTCAAAGTTTTTCTTCAAGTCCTGGATGATGCTCTGTGGGCAAGCGGGGAGAAAGTTACTAGAGCATCAGGGTTTGTACTGCAGCTCCTGAAGATGCTGTGTGCACTTTTGCTACCTTGTCTTGCTTCTGGTAGGTCTGTTTGATAAAAGAGCGGGTGATCTCATGCAGCTGTCGGAGAGCAGGAACAACCCAGATCGCCTGAGGACTGCTGGGCTGAGAGGCCTGGTGAAACACGGACACACACCAAATAACATCTGCCAGATCACAAAGATGCCTTGTTAATTCCTTTTCATTTTATGACAATGATTTCACGTCAGAAACTCACAATTTCTGAAGTATTGGCTTTGTGAAACTATGAGGAAAAACTCAGAGACATGGATAAAAAGCACTGAGGTCCAAATCTGCCTCATTAAAACTCAAAGCCAAACATTAAAACATGTGCTTCCTTTTGGTATCCATGGTTCTGATTAGTTCCTCTTAGCGAGAGCACTTCCACCAAAGCGGGCCGCTCATCAAGCTGATAAATCACTTATAGATCAGACAGCTGTCACCCAGAGGAAGATCAGCACCACTGTGTCATTATTAGTAAGTACCAAAGCCCTCTTGGTGAGGCAAGCGAGAGATTAACACGCACCTGGTTAAATCACTTCATGTTGCAATCGTGTGAAATTATGAACCTTTTACCAATGAAAGCCCTTTGTGATCAAACCCTCCTCCAACACTGGATGGCAGGCATGAAACAGCGAGAGTAGACACACGTCGGTAAACGGAAACACAAATCATATGGGATTATTCTCTTACTTTAGCCAAAGAGTTAGATTTCTTCTTGCCCCAAGTGCCAATATGAAATGAGATTTGAGTGTCGCTGGCTTTATTGTCCTCCTGAGAGTGAGTCTAGAGACATACATTTAATTTCAAGTGGGACATTTGTACACGTTTGCGTTTACACCCGATAACAAGTGACACACACAAAGCTATTACATCCACTCGGTTCAGCAAATACGACTAAAGTCGATTAGACACTCCTGAGCACATCGTGTCAAAGCAGGAAATGTGCAGATGTCACTAAAAACACATGGCTCAGCTGTATTTAGATGCATTAATTAGTCATGCTGGAGAACCAGAACACACAATACCAGTTTAGTGATGATGACACACCCCTAAAACACATGACTTACAACCAAACATCCGTACAGGCGCACCAAGGAGCATGCATTCCTTCTCGTCTTTTGGTCTTATGTCTATTTTGAATTTAGTATTGTCTACCCTAAAGCACACATTTAAATCGCATTTAGCAGTTCTTGTTTTCCTAAATGTGAAATATTACTTATACTGTTTGACTTTATTACATTTACTGTAAAAATATTTCCCACTTATTTCTTTTTTCTAATATTAGTCTATATTTCCATAATTTGACAGAGTTATCAAAAAACTGAATATAGCGTTTGAGATTCTTTTTCTTCTAATTTCTTTAGCTGTCTCACCTTTTCCAATGCAAAAAGTTTTGCTTCGAAAGGCAAAAAGGCCAAAACTAGAGGAGGAAGAATTGGAAAAGAGATTTTTGCACACAGGTGAAGGAATCACTTTAGAAATTCTTCAGTAATGAATAAATTCAATAAAAGTTTAGCAACACGCTGTAATTTAACTATGATACCATATAAGTATATCTCAAGTGTTTGGTAATATACATTTAGCAGCAAATATAAAATTCATTCAATCAACCATTTTCTATCCCTGTACAGGGTCACGGGGGTCTGCTGGAGCCTATCCCAGCTAATTACGGGTCATAAACAGGGGTACACCCTGGACAGGTCGCCAGTCTACTGCAGGGTCACATATAGACAAACAACCATACACACTCACACACACACACCAACAGGCCATTTAGAATCACCCGTCAGCCTAACACATGTTTTTGGAAGTCAGAGTACCTGAAGAAAACCCGGACAAAATGCAAACTCAACACAGAAAGAACCTTGCCGGGTCCGGGAGTTGGGCCAGGAACTTTCTTACTGTGAGGCAACAGTGCTAACGTCTAAGCTACCGTGCTCCTGCCCACAAATATATTTTTTATAATAAGACTCATTTAATATATTTAACAGATAACCTTTTTCTTCTAAAGAAAAAGGTTATCTGTGCTAAACAGGAAATTTGAATTACAATGCCACTATTTCATCAATAACAGCTAATAAATGTGAGTCAAATTTCGTAATTGTTGTCATCATGTGCACTTGTTTGAATGCTGTCAAAGTAAATATGTAAAATCATCTTGAAAGCAATTTAAGTTTCTTTTACTCAAAGCTTAAACAGACTCCAGGAAAGGATTTCTCAAACAGAAAAATGAGATATTAAAATGTGCGACAGTTATTTACATCTTGACATTGTCAGAAGGACTAAGTCTATTCTTCTCAAAGGCTTTGGAAGAACAATCAAACTCCTGATGGATGGCGCTTTGATAAACAGTTAGATGAACTAAAGTCAAAGGTAACACCCAACTAGTACACACATATTAACTTTAGACAGAAAAATGCTGGTGCTTGGAGATGCAATTTTTCCAAGTCTTTAATTGCAGTTTGTCAGTAGAAGGTAACTGGCAACATTTATCCAGGTGTAAATACAGCACAGAAACAAATACATATAATCCAGTCAGATGTCTGTCTCACCTTCTTAATGTCCTCAATGCACTTAATGATGTAACTACGTTTCACCGTCTCCTTAACGGCGTAGGCATCACTCAGAATCCCCAGGTGCTCCTCCAGCGCCTGCTGGACCAGACTGGTTGGCAAGGTGGGGAGGTGAGCCAGGTCCCACAGCACCTCCAGCACCTAAAAAGCCCCACAAGAACACAAGTCGTTTCAGACTCAGGGGTGCGCTTAAATATGAAAAGCCCCAGGAGCTTGCTTTCCATGTAAGCACTTCCATGTAAAGATGACTTTTGTCAAGAACATTAAGCAGTTTTTGTTTTTTTAAATGAATATGCTTTTCCTTGCCAGGAAGACAAATGAACCCGACTCACCTTTCCCGTGGTGGTATCAGAACGAGCTTCTCGGCCTATTCTCCCGATCAAACTGAGCAGCTTTTGCCTAACGCGGTCGCTCTCAACTTCCCAGCTCTAAACACAAGCAAATGTGATGTTAAAAATGCTCTGCAAACTGCACTGTTCAACACGTCAATCAAAATGTCATGGATAGCACAAACCTTTTGAATGAGGACGAAGAGGTGAGTAAGCTGATCGAAGCTGAATTTCACAGCAGCAGCAGCAATTATTGTATGGATGTTCTCGATCACAGTAGAAGATTGGCCTGCCTGAAACGTCCACACAAAAATCAATACCTCCACTTGAAGCAAAGAACTTGCACATTTTGTCACACATTCATAAATGTCCGTGGACATGTCCAAATAAAACATTCAGTTTACAAAAATAAAACATTTTACATTATTGTTTCTGTTTTGGCTCTAACCTGTATTTTCCAGATTTTGGAAAGTTCATCTAGTGACAGTTTACTTCCCAGCAGCTCAATGATTCCCTTAATCCTCTCACAGTACTGAGCCTGATCAATGTTTCCTGAAACAAGAAACATTTCATATCACACTTCTGCATCAAACTGAAACCAAGAGATGAGCAAATGTAATTTTGTAGTGGTTTCAGATTCACATAAGTTGTGACAGTGTTAAACAGAATATCTGGGTTTCTTTTCTTCATTCAAATGAAGCTCCAGGAGACCCTATCTTGATGTACTTTACCTTCCAGTGCTATTGACAGGACTGAGTTCTCCACAAGCCAGTCGAGCAGTTTATCTGTGTCAATTGCATTTTTCACTGTTTTTGACACTGTGCTCTCCTCTATCAGCTTGGTCACCTGCCAGACAAGTATGCATAAAAATGTGATATAAGGCTCATATATAAAGAGAATCAATCTTGAAAATCCAGAAAGGGTGAGAACTGACTTCTTTTAGGGAGTTCATCTTGGTGGAAAAGTGGGGAGTTTTGAGCATCCGCAACAACGTGTCCAGCCGCAGGTCATCCACCACAGCGACCAGGTCCCTCTCGAACCTCATACACAACAGCTTGATGGCGGAGAGAAGGTCTGGAATGCTCACCAGACGCTGGAGTTAACAAAAAAGAAAAAAAAAAACTGACAAACTTATAAAATCTTTGTGTCACAAGTATCTTCTTTTCTAACTTAATGTGGTATAGAGCCTGAATTATAGTCCTTGCCGCTGTTTACTCCTTCTGGAGGTCTCATAAGAGGGTGTGTAATCTGTGTTTTTACTAAAATCTTGCCTCATGTGCAAGCACCAGTTGAAACAATTCATTGTCTTTATTTGGTTTCCCATTGCTTAACACTAAAATATTTTCTCCTGAACGCATGACCTAGCCAGATGCTTCATCCCACTAATCTTCCAACTTCTTATAACTGAATGACACACAAAAAAAGTGGACAAAACTAAAACTCTACCTTGTCTTTAAGGTCCTTTTCCTCCAGGTTTTGCACATATGTGATCATCTTGTGAATGACAGGATCAAGCATGGGCTAGGAAAAAAAATGACATGAAAGTTTATGGTCCTTGTGGCTAAAATGAGCCACTGAAGCAGCAACAGATAAAAATTACACATAAATCAGAACCGCGCATAAATGTAATGTTAGCAAAAAACCTTCCATCTGAATGTTAGCACAAGAGAAAATGCAGAAGAATAACTTATGGACCATAGCTATCATTATGTGTTTGTTTACTTGCATAGCTAACTTCTAGCTATTTACACATATTGGAGGGACTTTTAAGGACATCTTCACTTTCTCGTTTGAGTATGGATTAGGAAATCTATTTCAGGCATCCTCAAAGAAGTAAAAACATATGGATGTGATAGAAAGTAAATGCCAGCTCACCTGGACAAGGCTTGAGTTCAGGTATTCGGCACAAACTCCAAGAGGCTGAACCAGAGCGGAGACACACTGTGTAGGAAGGTGGACAGTGATGAGAGAGACTCAAGCATGACACACACGCCAAAAAAAAAACCAAACAAGACAAGAACAAAAACAGGCCATGTGTGAATAACTACCATAAAAACTCTTCATACCAAATGTACCCATTTTTAAATTGTCAGCATAATCTGTCCTGTGAGTTTCATATCATGTTGATCAGAGCTACATATGACAGCAGACAATAGTAAGTGCAGTATGTAGACGACTGCCTGTGTTTTCATGATTACATGTGACTGAAAAGGAGTAAGCATTAATAAACGTGCATGTGGGATTCAGGATGGGACATCCATCCCCACTCCAAAAGATTCAAGAAGTGCTGCAGATATTCCATTAGACACCTGGATCCAGTTGTACTGTTAATGACTGGAAGCGGATGGGCTGTGGTTTTCAGTACCAGAGTCCATTTTCCATTTTTTATTTGAGTGCTTCAAAACATAAGCCTTTAATTAATTTATTTTTTAATAAATCTATCTTTTTATCTTTCTACAAGTAGCTGCTTCACTCCAATTGACTGCCTGCTTAAAGCAGCCAAACAAATGACTCCCCTGAGACGCAGTAGAGAAAGGAGGTTTCCACCCATCATCTTTTCTGCTTTCACTTTCAGTCTCTCTCGACGCTGCTTGGAGTGTGTTAGGTATCTCACAGCTACCACGCACATCCACTGCTGAGCTCTCACGGTTATCAAAGAGTGCAACATTAGTCTGCAAGAAGCCTCTGCCTTGTTAATATGCAAGAGACTCGAGGGTGTGTATGCGTGTACAATCAATGGCTACTTGCTGCTGTGGTTCCGGCCAGGTTCTCTGAAGGAAGCATGAGTACAAGGATGCCTCTGAACACATAAAACAACAGGGCATTTCAAGCATCACGTAGCAGGAGGATTTGAGAGAGTGGTTGTGTGTAAGCGAGTATTACTTTGGGGTGGGGGTGGGGGGCTGGGGATAAGAGAGACATTCAGCACCCTGCAGCTGAGAGCGGTGGGAGTAAACATGTTGAACTTTTGCCTCCATAGGTTCTATCAAAGTCTGTTTTTTATTTCAGTGCCTTTCCTTTGTATCACGTGGACAGCAGCTATTCAACTCTCATAAAACACAAATGACAACAGTATGGAGGATTTATCTTACAGCAATCTCGATTTCCTCGGTGTTGAGCTTCGTCTGGATGGCAGTGAATCCTCCCAACTCTCCAAACTTCAGCAAAGAAGAAAAAAAAAAAAAAAGAAGTAGGGATTAAAACAAAACCAAACATAAGAACAAAAACAGATACATGCATGAATTATGTACATGGAGTATTCATAACTCACTCGATTCACCAAGTCAACCAGCCAACCATGAGGCTCCTGAAAAAGAAAATTAATCATGTTTTCAGCAGGTTCATTCAGTACTGACACAGCATTTTCTCGGGAGACACACACATTAAGTTTCCTGACAGCTGCTCTGTGTCAGTCACACATGTTTTCCTGAGCCCAGTGACTCCGTTACACAACACCAACGAGGAAAAATTTATCTGCCTGTCCCTGGACTGCACTGTGAACCGTAAACAAAGGCTAAGGATGCAGGTATATGAATACTTGCTTTCTGGGTAGCTTTAAATGCTTGCCAGTGGAACAGGATAAACTGGCACATGGACAGAAGTGCAACAATGCTGAACAGAGTACAGACGAAAAGTCTGTTCCTTACTTTCTGATACGTGTTGGGAGATACAGCAAACATGTTGGCCTCCTCTCCAAAAACTTCAGCCCAGTTCCTCTGACATGCCTTCATCCGATTCTTAAAATGGTACTCATTATCGGGGTTAAGGGCCTGGCAGCAATGCAAAGACAGCACAGTTAGGTAGGTTGGGTTAAGAAGGTATTCCTCAAAACAAGTTGTTTTTTTTTTTCTTGGTGTTTTCAACTACTTTTAACAAATACTCAGACAACACACCATAGTCAGGACTCCCATCAGGTTTACAGGTACAGGGTCCTGCTTCACCCTCTCTGCAACCAGCTCCACCAGCAACATGAGCATGTTGTAGATTCCTTCGTGAATCTCTGTCCCCCACTTGTGTACGGCACTGCTGGTCAACAACTGGTGATGAAACAGAAAGCTCGAGTCAGGTAATGTATTCATACCAATCAAAACTCCACTATTATTTTTGTTTAAATCCATCACCTTTTTAAAGGCCTCTGGCATGCAGCGGTCTATAAACCGCTTGCAGTTTTCATCAGCGTCGGCAAGACCTGACGGAGAGGGAGATATTGAATTCAAATATGAATCCAACGTATAAGCTTGGAGGAGAAATCTGGCTGTCACAGAGTGACGACACGTTTAGTCGTATAACACAAGTGTCCAAAATAACGTGAAAAACGCAGAACAGCCAAAAACTTAGCACCCCACCCACATCATAACACAGATTTATTCTAAGCCCTTAAAAACAACCATTTTTATCCCACAAGTAAACCCCAAACAGTCTTACCGTGACGTGCAAGGCAGGTGGAGGCAATAAGACATTTGCCCAGTGACTCCTCTCTCTTGTAAGGTATAGACCAGTGATCCGTAAAGACGCGGCTCTCCAGCTCGTACAGGTTGGTGGTGGGAAACTCCATGCTGCCTCCTGAGCAGTTCCCATTCTCGTCATTGCTCCGCTGTAACACATTCAGATGACAAATTTACTACCGAAAGCAGGAGGTGGATTTATTCCACACAGGTGGTCCTATTGTTTTATAGTGACACTGCAACCGTCCACTGTGAGAGAATAACACAAATGTCCTCTAGCAGCGACAAAGTCAGACAGGAGGATGCTTGTTTTTTTTCTTCTTCTTCTTCTTCCTTCCCCTCCCTCTGGGAGGAAAGTGTCTCCTCTCCACTATCACCTGCCCTTCATCATTTTTACATCTTTGCATCATCTCAGAAAGCTTTCAAACCAAATCAACACTTATCGAGCCCGTCACAGTGAACAATTACTCATGTCTCTGCAATGATTTGAGGTGCTCGTTATTGTGTCTGCCTAACAGTTATAATGGTCTTTATGAGAAAGGTCATATCTCCGCACGGTTTTCTGCAATTTCATAGAGTTGAAGGCATGACAGAGTTTACGCCCTTGTAATGACATTTTGCTGCGCGCCTGTCCTCTGCTGTGGACACAGGACATCTGCCAATTACAGTTTTTATTTAAAGAGGCTTATTACTCTGTTTACATTTCTGATTTCATTTTCAGTCAATGCTGTTATAATGTACAGGGCACATGTGAGTTATTACATCATTATCAGGTTTATAATATATGAGTAACGGTTACATTTTTTAAATCATATTTATGATAATTAGGTGCCTTCTAAGATGCCATGACGGCCCCGCCATTTGTTCTCGAGTGATTAAGTCTAAATGTGTGCTATGTGTGAGGCAGCGTGTGAGAAATAAGGCTGACTTTAATGAGCACCATGCCACATGACTAGCAATGTCTTCCCAGATGCGTGACGTACACACTGAAACGTTTTCTGTTATTGTGGCTAAAGGGAAGCTAAAGACAAGGAACAAGAGTTAAATTCACTTTGTATAAAATCACCTTCTCCTCTTTCTGTATTTACTCTTTAAAATGCCAAGTTCAAGCCCGGCTGCCGTAAGAACACACAACAGTAACTGGAAGTGAGGCTTAAGTGTGTGGTGAAAGACACAACAAAAGATTACTGAATTATTTAAATCACAAAGTTGCTCACGTATTCATGAAGTCAAGTGCATATTTATGATTTAAGGGCAGAGCTTGCTTCTCTGATACAGTGCTAACATATTTGAGCATGTTATTTCTGTAATACACACATAGATTTACAATATGTTTGCACTGTCTCCGTGTTCTGAATGAAGCTGTCTTGGTCTGCTGAGCTCTCGGATTCAGATCTGCCTACATTATAAATGAGCAACATTATTTCAACCCCTTGTCCAATTTTCTGGCGGCCAATATAAAGCGTAAATATTAATAAAGAACAATATAGCTAGGTCAAGCTTTACCATTCTGAATACATATCCACATATTAGTATGCAAACTGGTCAGTGTGCTCAGTACATGCTTTAATGTGCTGAATAATGATTAAAAAAAAGGAGCAAATGATGAGATACTGGGGATTAACTTGATCAAAGGGATAAGAGGGAGGATGAAGCATCACATTTCATTGCTTACATTTCTTAGAAAATTGCATACAATAGGCAGATGAATGAGAGACATGAAAGAGGAAAGAGAACTAATACAGAAGACTAACGAAGCTACAAGCATGTGTGTTTGGGCTGAACGGCCAGGTAACTTAGCGCCAGTCTGCTACTGTCCACTTGAAACCGTCTTGGGAACAACTGCAAAAACTCCAATGTGTTAGTGTGTGCCAGGAGATTGCAAGGATATATTTAGGAACATAACATAGCCCAAAGACTTGACACTGGCCTCATAAGCATAAATACAGCAAACATGGGTAAAGAAAATAAGAACTAATTTACATTGATCCTTGTGTTATTACACATACTTGAATGTTTCACATGTTGGAGTGTCCTGCTGTAATGGTTCCAGTTAATGTCCCTGCCTCAAACTACTATGTGCTACTTTTTTCCCTCAAAAAATATTTATGAATAGACAAAACTATTTAAAGCACAATTTTCAATTACTGTTTTAGAGACACTTTATATTGCATCATATAATATAGCTATAAAAACATGCATTGCATTAGAGGAGTGATGTGAAAGTTAAAAAAAGAAATAGTTTATTTTGAACCATGCCTCCTCATTCATTAAAACAAAAACTACATCAGAATCAAAGTGATACAGCAAGAACGTATTAAAGTACAACTTCTTGGTAACTAAACAATCTTTGACTCAAAGTGTTGCTCGGAGCTGGATGAAGAGCAGGTAATGTTTAGTCAAGCTGCTGAAAACCAAATTCTTGCAGGTGTCAGTCAAAGTAATACACTTGTATTACTATTTGATTTTATACATACAGGACACATGACTGTGTTCTGTATACCAGAGGCCAGTCTATTTTAATGTTTTCGCGCTTTTTAAACACAGCGGACTCGAAAAAATACGATATAAACTGCAGATGAAATAGCTGCCAATCGGCGTTCTGAAGCCCGCAACCACGGCTCAGACACATGCCGGTTACAAGTGTTTAATAAATGCACCAACACTGGCACGGAGATGACAGGCTGAGAAGCTACACACAAGGGTTATCAAAGCGGTATTAAAAGAAAGAAGGAAGTGGGAAAACGAATTATAGAGAGAAACCGGTCTTAAGTTTGGTTTGAGTGGGCTCTCAGCGGGAGCTGAACACCGTGGACCCTAGGAGACAACTCCAGCTAACCTCATAAATCCCCCTCAAATGCCCAGCTGACAACCGATAAAGTGACTGAAAAAAGAAGCAGAGCTGCCATGAAACATCTGCTTCTGAAATCCAGAAGTGGTGCTTCCGTCCTGCTGCCTCTGATCCAAATTACTGGCGCCTTCTGCTCCGGCAACCTTGTTAGCCGGCTACTAGCTGGCTACGTTAGCCTGCAAGTTTAAAAAGCCGTTAAAGCTTCGTTATTGAACTAACTCAGCTGGTTGTTAATCTGTAACTTTCATATCGGGATGAAGCGGTACCATGCCGTGTCCCGTAGCCCAGGAAAATATTTAACCTGCTCTGACAGCTCCCACCAGGCTCGGTTGCAAGTAGCCCTGAATCCGCTACCCTCGCTAGTTAAATGGGCGAGCCCACTCCCGGTTACAAGTTGCTACTAACCGTGTTGTCCTCCCATTATTGAGGCTTGTTGTTCTTACCTCGCCATCTACTACATCGTGGTACGCCGGAGGGGGATCAAACCCTCCCGTCCCAGTCCGCCCGCCGCTTTCCCCGTCTCCACTCGACCCCAAGCCGGAGGAAGGCCCGCTTTCCATCGGTTCGTATCCATACCCGAGCCCGGGGCTTTCATTCGTAAGGAGCGCCACTGCCTCGTTGATGTCGTTCTTTGCCAGCCGGAGCGCTTTTCGTATCACGTCGGGATCAGGGAAACCCATGCAGAGGAGCGTTGTTATATGCTGCTCCTCTTCGGTCTCCATTTTCGGGGTGTCTCAGTCTCTTAAGACTAATAATAACGGGTTGTTCGGCACAGCCTTGTAGCTGTGCACGCCGCCATGTTTACAGACCGCAGCCGCAACTAGCCTGTCACGATTTGCTTTCAGAGAACAGCGCCGTCACCGGTGTTATGGCGAATTCTGTCACCCAAGAACTACATGCTAGCCGCTGGAGCGCGCACTGACAATTCTGACAGCGGTTCATGTATAAGGTTTTATATTTTTATATATATATATATATATATATATATATATCTATATATATATATATATATATATATATATATATAGATAT
>JAOWBL010000019.1:1488345-1502435 GCA_028564865.1 Zenarchopterus dispar
ATGTGTGCATTGATACATATGGTGCATTAACACATATTGCATTTAACGCCACTATTTTTTTGACAGGAGATTAATGCATACATGTTTCAGAAAGATGACCTTTGGTCTAACTTGTAGTTTGGAGAAACAAGGAGAGATGCACCTGTAATAGACTGTAAAATACAAAGCAAAGAACATGCCATGTGACCATCTGGTTTTCTGATGGACCGTTTTAAAGATCTTTTCTCATAAACTAACATACAAAAGGAAAATGTACTCATGAAACATGCCATGTCGCCCTACAAGCCGATAGAACAACACTCACCATATGTCAAAGTTTGCTGTGGTTGCCAGCTCTGTCAGTTGACCCACGTTGATTTTGTTTATTAAAATTTTAATAAAAAGAGGGATGTGAATTTACCGGTCTTTTAGGTTGGAAATATTCAGAACAACATCAGCGGTTGCTTGTTGGGTCAAAGTTTAACTACTCAAACTGCATTTTAACAATTATCTTTTAAAGGTAATCAGAACCTTAAAACATTTGTGATTAATTGTGAGGTAATTACAAAAATCTTTTGATTAATAACAACTAAAACAAATATCTTATTGACAGCCCTAATGTATCCAGAATTTTGCCTAAACTTCCAGAAATTAGCACTTCCATGAATCACGTTCTTAATCCCCTTGAGAAAAGCACACAAGAACTGAATCACAGGATTTACAATAATTTCTCCTTTGCAGCCAAATTACATTTTCAACCTGAAAACACGTATTTTCCAGCAAATTCCTGCGAGCAAACATCACAGCTTTATGAGTATAATGGATGGGCCAAACGTCTGGAGCTGGTACTCAGCTAGTTGTCAACAAGACAGATGCATGGTCCCTGAGTGCTGACCTCATTGCTGGCTCCCTGCACAACTGCACAGTGACACACAAGATATGAAAATGTTAAGCAGACATACACTCACATAGATGAGCAGTAAATCAAGAAACAACATCTGGATCACAGCCAGAGGGACTGAGTTCAGACTCTTTATAAAAACCCTGTGATTCTGCAATGGAAGGGCATGTCTTCGTTTTGTTTGTTCGAGGAAGCAACATGTGTTTGTGGGTTTGAGCTGGGTGTTGCGTGAGCAGGTAAACCACTGGGGCTGACATGATTTTGGCTGCATGACAGAATTTCCCCTGGCAAGCTCGAGAACAAAGCAGGCAGAGAAGAAGACTGTCCTGCCTTCATCATCTGTTCCCTTTCTTCACCATCTTTTTCTCTTCATCTCCTCTGAAGAAATGGGGCAGATGAAAGCTGATTCCTGGTAGAGGCCTTCAATCTGCAAGCATTTTGCCTGCCTGCTTCGATAAAGTCGGTTTGTGTGTCTATTATCTCATTTGTAAATGAGATGATGCCAGTAGTTGCTCACCCAACTCCAACAAGTTTATTTATTAACCAGTGCTTTAGCTTCAATAATCCGTGTCTCAGTATGAAAAATGGAAATTACCACCAATAAAACATTTTAGCATCTGTAAAAATTGTGTCTCGTAAAAAAAAAGTTCACAGCAACCAAATCCCTGTGCTCCCTTACTGACCTGTCCAATTCCCCATATGGGCCAACAGGGGACTGATGTCTTTTCCATGCAGGAGGAAGCAAGATTAGAGGATTTGGGTGAGTGAGAGAAGCCTAAGCCTTCAGTGAATATCAAAAGACTGTACTTGTGATGATGGTGTGGACACCAAGTTTTAACATGCACATCGAATAAAACTTCTGATGAGAGACAAACATTAAGATTGAGAGAGGAAATAAACACGGAGGCCATTTTATGTGAGAATGACTTAATCACCTGCTGCCCCAACATCTGTGAAGTTTATTATCTTTCTCTCCGACTCTCTCTGTTTACTCGTTCTCCATCCAGCTCTCCACCCAGATGCAGACAGTATGTTATACAGGGGCTACATTACCTTCAGTAAAGAAAGCAATTACATTTTATGCTTATGAAACAGTTACATTTAAGAAACAGAACAGAAATCTTGAAGGTCTTTGAAAGTGCAGTGAGTGATCTAGAGCGTTAGAGTTTACGGCCATTACTCCAGCTCTGAGTAAATCTGTTCAGGGGTTCACTGAGCTGGAGATAATGTGGTTTTAGTTTCAGGCTCTAGAATGGCAGTAAATCCATTCATATTGTGTTTTTCTTTGCAATGTCTTGAGGTGTTTCGTAATATTTTTGTCAGTTTAGAAAAAATGTTTTTTAATTTTTAATTTTTTTTTTTATCCAACTTCATTTCTAGCTATTTTTGCTTCACCTCTTGAAGGCACCTTTATCCCTCCTTAAATGGTGGTCCCTGGGCAAGGATTTATCCCTATTAATGAGCTGTGGGGGAGTAGGGACTTTGTGATTGATTGGCATTCACATTTTTTGTTTTCTTTTAATTGACGTTATAAATCTGAGCGTTCATAAATTCAGAGTAGGGTTTTCTCTTGTAAATTATTAATGTGAAAATCTACTCCCAGGTGCTCAATGGCATCTGCATAAATACAGACTTTGAAAAAACCACATTGTGTTTGTCTCAATAGGTAACTTTAAATCAGAACTGACAAAAATTACATGTGGAGTTCCCCAAGGTTCTATCCTAGGACCCCTTCTATTTAATATCTACATGTTTCTGCTACCTCATGTTTCTGGTGACAATGAGCCCATGGAAGCAATAAGTAAATGCATAAAACAAATCAATAAGTGGATGTGCCATAATTTCCTTCAGGTGAACAAAAACAAAACTGAAGTAGTTGCTTTTGAACCAAAAGAAAAGTGTTTCAGAGTCAGCACCCGGCTTTATTTATTACAGCTACAACCCACTGCTAAGGTCCAAAATCTGAATCTAGTTATGGACTCAGAACTGAACCTTCAGAGATACATGAAGAGAATTACAAAGTCAGACTTCTATCACCTGAAGAACATCTCCAGGATTAAAGGACTAATGTCTCAGCAGGGTCTTAAAAAAAACTAATCTACATGTTTGTCTTCAGTCAAACTGATTACTGAAACAGTGTCTTCACAGGTTTGTCCAAAAGGTCAATCAGGCAGTTACATCTGATCCAGAATGCTGCTACCAGAGTTCTCACTAGAACTAAGAAAATGGACCACATCACTCCAGTTCTGAGGTTCTTACACTGGCTCCCTGTATCTCAGAAAATAGACTTTAAAATACTTCTGTTAGTTTATAATTCACTGAATGGTTTAGGACGAAAAACATCATGGACTTGTTGCCATGGTATCCAGACCTCTCAGGTCTTCAGGTCTGCTCTGTGTCTCCAGAATCAGAATCAAACATGGAGAAGCAGAATTCAGCTTTTATGCTCCACAGATCTGGAACAAACTTCCAGAAAACTGCAGGAAACCCTCAGTTCCTTTAACTCAAGATTAAAAACTCACTTGTTTATAGCTGCTTTTTGCTGATTTATTTAAACTATTCTGAATATTAATATCAGTACTAAACTGTAACTCTAGCTTAAGTCTAACTTTCCTTTATTCTGCCACTGCACTGTAACTCATTTTTTCCTTCTCCTTTCATGCCTTTATTATGTAAAGCACCTTTAACTGCTTTGTTGCTGAAATGTGCTTTACAAATAAACTTGCCTTGCTTTGCCTTGCACAGATTTTCAAAGATTTTATAAACGAAGCCCATTGAAGTGTGATTTGAATTCTTGTCAAACAAACCAAACGTCTTTTGTACTGCATTTATAAAATCAGGTATCTGGGACACTTTCAGGATTAGATACCAGAATCTAAAGGTGAATTTGTGAAATTGTGCTAACAGACACGGTGAGCAAAAGTTATTTAAAATGTTTTTACTTTGGCTGAAGTAATGAACTGCAGCAAATCTCAATGAAACTGTTGATTTTGAAGACATTTCATTATAAACACTGATTATGCATTGCGTGAACCAAATACGATAATCCATGAAACAGTACAGGCTACATGCAGTGTCAGGGATATTTAATCTTTGTTAAAATGTTTCTGTCATGGTTTTTTTTTTTTTAGAAAAAACATGGTTAACAGAATGTTATTCCATGCAGTAAGTTTGATTACTCTTATGTTCCATACAGAAAACAGAAAACCTTCAAATTGGGACAGGATATTTAGGTTAATCCATTCTTCCTGTCTGCCGCAATTAACGCAATATTAATATCTACATTTGATGCTCCCTGGATTGAGGTTTCATTCACATCAAAAAGGATCAGAATATCTATGCTGAAACAAAGATGTGATATTAATCCTTGTTAATCCTCGTGCTGCCCACACATGTGCCTGCGGAGCTTTGAATTGTCATTATTTTAATCACCGATAGTCGCAGAATGCTGCAGACTTATGCGAAACTGGGTTAATGCAGAAAAAAATCAATCCTCTATTCATTTATTGAAAAGCTGCTTCATTTTATTTAGTGCCTCTATTTTTGGTGAATTGAGGAGTGACTCTGATGCTGTGAAGTGATGAAAGAATCACTGTCTGCCTTCATCAATCTATCTTCAAATCTCTGTTTTTTAGTCATAGTGCAAAACATTTCAGCTTTGAAGGTGTGGGGGAGCCAAACTTCTAAGGTCATTCTCTTTCTATTTCATTTTAATCACCAGTTTTCCCTTTTCATCCTCTGTGTGTAATGTGGGTGGGTCATATTATGTCTACACACCTCATGTGTGCAAAAGCCCAGCAAAGTGGACCCTGACACAGTGTAAACATTTGACTGCTGGGAGTCTCTGCTCCCAGGTTCCCTCAAGGAAGTGCAGAACTGTAACCAGAAGGCCTTCCTCTGTACATGCAAACCCTGCATGCAGGGCTCCAACTCTGCTTCCAGCACTGTAGTGCAGAGAAAAGGCCTTCAGAGCTGAAGGCCTCCTCCTGGCTCTCCTGGAGGTTTCATCCTCACCGCAGCTCAGCTCCAGCTCACGAACACACTCACTCGTAACGTTCAGACCCAACCAGAGCCACCTACAGTGGCACTCTTGTTATGCTGTGTTGCTTTTTATATCATGTATGCCAGTGGGCCATTTCACTGTGGGCCTTCTAACTGCAGCCACTTCATGACAAGGAAAGAATATGTTAGTGATCCCTGCTTCAGATCGCCAGCACCAGAAGGCCACTCTTACCACTTTGGTCATTTAAAACAACTATGCTGAACAGAACATAGATTAAAGGTGGTCATTTAACTGTTACCAGGTTGTTTACCACTTGGCAACAGTTTGCATGCGGCAAATCTTTTTCAAAGCAAATGCTTTCAGTCTGCAGTGCATTTGACAGATCATTTAGTGCATGGTATGAGCACATGTGTTATCTGCAAGGCTCTCTGCTCAGAGAGGAATGCCAATTATCCTGAAATTTTAAAATCTAGCAGAGCAAACCCACCACTTCCAACCACCAGCTGTCAATTGACACACAAAAGTTTGGTCAAAAAGCTTTATGTTTCAGAGTCTGCAATGATAATCAATGATTTTCCATGTACCGCTAGTGTGTAGTGAATTCTCTGTATGTCCAAAGTATCTCTCATTTGACACTAGTGGAAAATTCCCTTTTTTTTTTTTTTTTTTTTTACAGGACCATTACACACTTTTGAGTTTATCCAAAAGAGAGTTCTGAAAAGCTTTTATAAGACTCAGGGTGGAGAAATTTGTCAGCCCACAGAGGAAGACGTAATCTGCCCAGCTTGTGTCAAAAGTGTCAACATCACCAATTACGAGAGTTTCACATGGCTGCTGCAAGTTGGATTTGACGTTTTACAGAAGGCAGAAGACCGGGGTCAAGGCAGCAGGTAAACCATGAGTAATAGAAACAGAGGGAGTGGACCCACTCTGCAGTATGTGACTGTGATGGACGCACACCCAGCGCATTAAGAGAGCAGCGCAGCACTGTGTAATGCCTTGGCCTTTTCTGTGACGGCCCTCCGCCAGCCCTGCTCTGCTGCTGCCAAACAAGACCACAACATGGGGCTCTCTGCCCCAGCAGCAGGCCTTCTACTATTACAGCCGTGCATGGCTGAGCTCAGCTCTACCAGCTGTTCGCAGGCATCGGCAATCTCAGTCAGGCGTTGTTATCGTCGCAGCTGACCTCAGATCTGCTGCACTGCCACTGAAAGACTGCGCTTCACTGGACTTTCTTTTGTTGGAATCATCATCATGCTGGAACTTTCCTCACTGACAGATTTTTAGAAAATGGAATTTATTTTTGTTAATCGGAAAATTAAAAAGCAACAGTCACCCGAGGTTCCAACCAGGGCTGTAAGGGATCACACTCCCCAGTTCGAATCACATCAACGTTTTTTGAGCCACGGAGTTGAATCGTTCAAATCGGTGAAGTTCAAAAAAAAAGAAAGAGGAAAAGGGGAAGAAAATAATAATTTGCTTTCTATTTTCCATTCATAAATAAAACATATAAATCAAGGAACAACACTGAACAGTTCAAAAAACAACATGTCAGTGGTACAATATTAGGATGGCCTCTATAGCTCAGATGATCAAGTTTTAATTTTTATTTACTTTATTGCCAAATCTAATGTTTTTTGTTCCATTTGAAATAAGTAACCATTTTTTTCTCTGCAATACTATTGTTCACAGTACACTGGATAAGCCTGTTTATGTAATTAAGCTAACAGCTTGAGTAACAATTAATACAGATGTATTCACATTTTTTGCATTTACGTTCTACTTTAGGGTCTGGTTTTGATACAACCCCTGGAGAGGACTGGTTTATCATCAATAATCTGAAAATATTTAACTAGTCACCTAAGAAATGATTGAAGTATTATTAATAAATGGAAATTCAAGTGACACTGAACAGGGCTTGATTTCTACCAAGCACATGTTGATCTTACATGTTTCTGATGAAGGTTCAGTGCTGATTTTCTGATAACAGTGGTGGATGTTAATGTGTGGAGTGTACAGATGGGCACAGTGTGCTCTCATTAGGTCTGCGCTCAGTGAAACTAAATAAAAATGTTCAAATAATAACCATGTTACATCCTTGCTTACTTTCAAATCTCATAAAAAGGAACAGAGTTAAACATTATTCAAAGGTCTTTTTAAAGGTAACTGTTTTGCATCTACTGAACAATTTTCTTTAGTTATCTTATCTTCCACATAGCAAGTTTTTCCGAAACTTGGTATGTGACAAAAAACTAACATAATTATCTGTTTAACCCCTTCCAATAAATACTCATTTATGACAAAATCAAGGCCACATCTGTTTTTTTGAACCATTTTTCTTACTGCTCAGTGGGCTCACACATTATGACAATTGCTCAGAAGGTTAGTTTCCTTATTCATGTTTTAGAAATGTTGGAGCCTATAAAAGTACTGTGCAAAACATAAAAAACAAAAAAAAAGAAAAAGTCAAAACAGCCACAGACGTGTTCATAATGAGCTTTTTATTTAAAAGCACATAAAAGTACATTTAGCAGAAAAAAACAGCATTGCTACTATTTCTTTTGTACAAAAAATGAGACAATACAAAAATACTAATATTGAATTTCAATACAATTGAGGGTGTATTTTTTTAATGCATAACAAATACTGAAATAACTATTACAATCTACAATAGTTTAGTTATATAGATACAAAAATCTGTCAATCGATGCTTTTTAAGCAGCATTTTGTAAAGAACACAGGTCTGCAATCATAGTGGATATATCTAAACATGTTAAGAAAAAATATCTTACAGAGTTAAACTTTAGTGATCTATACATTATTTATATATTTGTAAAAAGGGAGTGAAAACGGCTTTTTGAAATGATAGGACGGACTATACGATGAAAAAGGTGTGCAACATGGCGGCGTGTGATCTTGGATGAGGGTATCTGAGTCGGCTGTAAATAAAAAGGAAACTCTGAGTTCGGTTCTGTACAGCTGTTAGTGATTACACAGGACAGGCTAGAAACATGCAGGGTTAAAGATGCTTCCAAGCTGCAAATAAAAATATTAGATCCACAGTTTTTATAACGTTCACCTGCTCTCTTGCTCTCTGGCACACAGTGGCGGACACGGACACACACACACACATACTTGGCACAGTTGACAGTGTGTGTGTTTTTATACTTGCCACACACACACAGTTTATCATGAGGGGGTTCTTTTCACAGGGCACAGCGCTCCCACACACACACACATGCAGTCACACTCACAAGGTGTTTACGTACGAGAACAAATGTAGTCACACGAGCACAAGATAATACAAAACACACACACACACACACACACACACACTGAGCGACAAACATCCATTGCCAATGAGTGATTGGGTGGGTGAGAGCCCCTCCTTGCCAGCAGAAAGAGCCCAAATCATCCCAAAACAATGTGCCAGCTTAGCTGTAAAATGTCAACCTCTTCACGGTGACAGACCACACCCCTTCACTCTGTCCACCTATCACCTTCCTGTTTAGGAATGCTGACAGATGGCCCCAAACACCTGGAAGCTGCGCGGCACAGCCGCACCTCTTGGACAGGTGCTGGGGGGCTGGGAAGTCTGTCTCCCTCCTTCCACAGAATACACCCCCCCCCATTACTACATCTAACCTCAAGAACTGCAACATCCCGGGTTTGGGCTGCACTGAATGTCCACTGTAAGAAGCTCGGCATGCTGGTCTGGAGACAGATGTGCGTGAGTCTGGAGGGCTTCACTTTCTAAAGTGTAATACTAGAAAAATACAGCTTTGTTCGCTGTTAAAAAGGCCAAACGGGATCAGTGTGTGATCCTGCAGAGTTCTTGCAAAGTTCTAGGAGTTAACGTCTGTCTCGTTACATCAGCGCTATCACTTTTTTCAGTTAAACATCTCAGGCAGCAAGTGGTGATGGACAATGAAGTTAACACAGTGCTATAAGTTATATCTTTCTATCCTGTTAATATTTCTGTTCTGCAGTAATATCCTTCCCTTTTCGAAGGAAGTTGTTGTCCTACAGCGATCCAAGGCCACAGAGTTCAGAGAGGAAGCACATTCCTCTCTCCCTAGGCTGGGGGTTTGTCTTTTTTCCTTTTTTGTCATTTGTTTTCTTCACAAGTGTTCTCCCTTCATGTAATTAACTTTTTTATTAAACCTCCACACCTTCAGCTCTGTCTGTCAAGTTGTCGATTTCTTCATTAATTTAGTCTCTTTTTTTTTTTTTTAGCTCTTCCGTTTGTGCTCAAAAGGATATTCTCAAATGCTGATAAGTAGGTAAAAGTAATAGTATATAATACGTCTGAATAGTGTGAGTGGACTCTGCTGTGCAAATCTCAAATCTGACACCCTAGTCCACAAAGCGCCTCGCTGGGAACCGCGAAAGGGAGGAGGATGCCATTTAGGAAGCAGCTACAGTCTCTTGTCGCTACATTCTACTGTCCGATGGGAGGTGAGCAGCGCTGTGGTTGGCTCCTCAGGCACGGGAAGGGGAGGGGGGAGTGAGGCATCCCTCACACCATGTTGTGGCGGTTGTTCCTCTCGATGATGTCGGATGAAGGGAGAAGCTCCTTCTTGATCGGGGAGGGTGGGGGCGTCGCCGCCTTCACCCGGGGCTTGAACAGGTCTGACACGTAGAAGACCTGGTGGGCACAGAGAGAAAGGCAGGATGAGGAGCCAGACGATGTAAATGAAGAATCGGTATTCAGCTTCTTGCTGCAGGTCTTACCCAATGTGAGAAAGACCCATTAAACAGACAAATGATCAGCAAAAGATGACGTAAAAGAGAAATTACATGTGCAATTAGAAGAAAAACACTGCATGGTGACATAAGCTGTCTGAATAATCAGATGTTAGTCTAGAAGCTAACTAAAACATTAAAGATGGATCATGGAAACAAATCATTTGATGCTTGATAGACTATGGCAGGTCTCCACAGGAATATTTCCATGATGAGGAACACCCTATCACCATGTCACCCAGCCTAGCAGTGAGTAGTCTGTCTGACTGAAGTGATCCAAACATGGCTCACCCTAACACGTCAGGATTTGTGAACCATGCTGAACTGTGTTGTGAAAAAACATTCCAAGGATGAATTTGTGCCCCAGAGCATGAGGTAAGAAAGGGGAAAAAAGCCAGAAATGAAATCTTGACATCATTTTTGAAAAGGAAAATGAGCAGGAATGAACAGGAAGAGCGCCCATGGAAACTACTGTCCATTTCATAAGCAACAGTGCCTTGAGCTTCAGACTAACACACACCAACACATGTACACACACACATACATAATTGGCAGGCGTAGCGGCTTTTCCTTCCTTGCTGCCAGTCCAGAGGGAGCTTTGTGCCTACGCCAAGGAGGTGAGGGGGGCAGCTGCAGCTGCCATTCAGAACTAAACTCTGTGAAAGACAAGCTCCTGTGTACCAGGTCCTACAATAAAGCAATATTGCTTATCCTTATTGTGCATGGCACTCATATTAGAAATGTCCTGCAGAAAACACAAGAAGGCTTGTCAGTGTCTTTTGTTTTCCGGAGAATTGTTGGCCATGTAGTCACCAATCTATTTATACACAGCAACAACAAGTATCTCATTCTGTGGTGAACTAAACACAAAGACATTCTCCTCTATGAGAGCTTGACATTTACTGACCACACAGTGGCTATTACTGGTGACATGTAGGTAGACACCTCCATAACGTACAGCTGCTGTCATGCCTTTAAACGGGCCCTTTGTCTCTACGGCAATAAGGTCGTGTGGCATGGTTTATGTGGTATATTGCGATATGATTAGGAGAAAGGAAAGGATATGAGGTCATATCTCTAAGAGTCACATGAGTCATCATGGGAAACACTCTGCATTCATTTCACATCAGCGCTCACTCTGCTGCGTCACCCGACCTCCAACCTATCACCCTTGAACTGCCATGCTGGACAGCTTATCGTGACCTCACCACTTCCTGTCTGTGATACACACACACACACACGTGTCATGTAAAATAGAAATGACGCCTTTTAATTCTTAGGCTTTATGTATCATGTAATAATCAAGAAAAATAATATGTATGTAGGTCTTAAAATTAGATTTAAGATAAAAACAAACTAAAGATGCAATGGTATTGTGTGAAAAATGAAGTACTGCTTCCATGGAAACCAAGAAAGTAAGTCGCAGCCAGATGCTGCTGATCAAACGTGATCATTCAAAAAAGTAGTATGTGGTTTGCAAAGTTGCACCTGAACAGACAGCCACACTTCTATAACAATATCCTTTGTTATGTATTAAAGTGGAAATTTTTGTTGATAACTCAGATCATGTAAAAGTTTAATGCAGAATAGCAGCAAAAACCCCTCATAGTGGTCACATGCTGCATGCACCTTTCACTCATTGAGTCATCCGTAAACCGAAGTATTCAAGAGTGAAATGTGAGGCCATCTGTCCAATAACAAAAAGTCAGCTGAAATCGGGTCATGTGGCAGGACAATGATCGTAAACACACCAGCAAATCTATAACAGACTGGCTGAAAAAGACCAGAATCAATGTGCTGCAATGACCCAGTCAAACCCAGACCTCAAACCGACTGACATGGTGGGACATTGTGAAAGACAGACCTCAAGGAACCGAAGCATTGTTTAAAGAAAAGTGGACTGAAACTCCTCCAGAATTATGAGGTTTTCGCTCCAAAAGTGCTTCTACGAGCTATTGAACAACTGGTCTAGCTTAGCCGTGTTGGTGTTCACGCGGAGCTGTATTTAACTCATCTTGTAAACTCATCTTGTTTTTTTTCCCCCTAAATTCTGTCCTGGTATGTGATTGCTTAGACCTGAAAGGCGGTGTCATTTTCACGAGACTGTAAAAAGCCTCCAGCTCCACTATGTTTGATCATGCACCTAAAATCATTTATAGCTGGAACAAAAAAGCAGACCCTTTAAACAGCATGTATACGCTGCAAGTCTTTGCTTCTGAGTTTATGCCTCACAGACCAAAATTAGCCAGGGCATATGACGAAAGGTGAATCACACAGGAAGTGAGTGCACAAACTTGATGGAACCTGCACGGCTAAATAAAAAATCCACATCACCCACTAGACCTCCTTCATGTATATAAGAATAAACCTATGAATTTCTTTTGCACGCGTGTGAACTAATTCACATTTGCAGCTTAACCACACGATACATGACTGTGCCGCCACTTCAGAGGAAGTGAGAGGATGTGACTGCGAACATATTTCAAAAAGCTTAGTCTACAAATCTGTAACAGCGATAATGGTGCCACTTCAAATGTAGATGGCATGGAAATACCCCAACGTGTTAACTAGTTTACTTCATTGCAGCAAATGCGGACAAGTAGGCTTGAGGTAAAACAATGGGGCACTTCCTGTTTTGGTTTTCTTGATTCTCTGGGACTGGGATTTAAATTAGAAGTTTACTTAGTTCAGAGCCACAGCCTAACATGCCACTATTCACAAATGTGTTGTTTTGTTCATTTACGAGCATTCAGAGGGGGATAACTGGGATTTAAGAGGTAACAGGAGAAATGCGGAAATGCAGTGATAATAATGTCATGGGATAAAATAAATGCACAGTATTTAGAAAGGATGGCATTTATTCATAAGGTTTCTGAGATACTCGGGATAAACACATGGGACTAAGGTACAAAACTAAAAATTCCACCAATGTTTTCTTTATTTCTTCAAATCTGACTCTTGCCTCTAAGACTGGTGTACCTTTGGGTTTGGATGAAGTTCAGACTGGAGCAGTGTCTAAAAGTGAAACACAACCTGGGACTTTTTATGAAAGCGAACACACGCATCAAAAAGAGAGTTAAAGTAAAAGATTAAGGTTCCTCAAAATTTATGACCTGTGAAATATTAAACAGCATTTATTGTAAACGAACAGCTCATGCTGTAGATGAAGAGAGAGGCATTCAAATAAACCTGTTTTGGTTCTCCGAACATCTTGAAGTTTGATCATGTGCTTTAATTCCTCGTTTCCCCTGTAAAATTATAATGATGCAACATGTGCAGTTGCTACCTGACGATCTAAAGATGTTCACACCTTGATTTAGTACTTCAGGCTGGTACTTTGGGCTGTATACCTCCTCTGTCATGCCTCCACTCATCTCCTGTCAGGTTGTTTCTGCTCCTCTGCTCACTGAGAGGCCAAAACAGCCGAGCTAAAGTGTTCACAGATGTGTGTTTCTACAAAGACAGGCAGAGTCAGAGGGGGCGTCAAGGATTGTAAAACTAACCCCATTTCCTTGATCAGCAGGCGTTGACTGTGTGTGTGCATGTGTTTGTGTCGATGTGTATATCTAGAGCCATAGATATAGTGTTTTCAGATATATTTGAATGGTCTGTACGAATAATGTGTGCATTAAGCTGTCTCCGTGTGGAATCTGAGTTGGATTGTACCCACGCTCATCCTGAGCCAAAATGTAGACAAGGCTCCTCTCTCCTGTCATTTCCCTCCCTTCCCTCATGCTGGCAGATCTGCTTATTTGTAGGTTGAGCTTCAGCGAAGAGAGCGTTTTTCTGAAAGTGTTAATTTCTTACTTGTCAAGGCTGATGCCGTACAGGACCTACGCCCGGCTGGAGCAGCGCTGACTTGTCAAGTTGTACTATTTTGTTTTGATATGATTTCTACTCGCAAACCACCAAGCTGTGTCTGATTGTGTGTGTGTGGTGTGTGCTAAGGTCTACCAAGGCGCCATTGCTAAGGTCTTGCCTGATTTAATTAATCTAATTCTTTCCACATTCATGATTTGGGTCCTGTATAAAGGTAAGGGTTGCCTGTGTGTATGTTTCATTTGTGTGTGGGTGTGTGTGTACTGGCTCCACATTTTTGCCATAGGCGGTAGAGTTTAGCAGGAGCCTGCTGTGCTGACAGAACCAGAGCCACCAAATAAAAAAACCCCAAATAATTAACAGCCTCATTCCACTATCAAAGCCCCAACCTCTCTTTCTTACTCACCCTCTTTTTTTTTTACACTCCCCCAGTTTTCCTGCTGGCTCAAATTCAATTTTCCTTGGCTCCATCTACGTTCAGCGTAATGATGAGGGTTACAAAAATCATCTGGCAATTGCTGTGATGAAATGTCCCGAAAAGCAGTGAGGAAGGCTGCAGAGTATGCACTCACTCACTCACTCACTCACTCACTCACTCACTCACTCACTCACTCACTCACTCACTCACTCACTCACTCACTC